>JANRGW010034080.1:0-39108 GCA_024733675.1 Psilopsiagon aymara | reverse complement strand
CCTTCAGATACTGGAAGGCTGCTATGAGGTCTCCATGCAGCCTTCTCTTCTCCAGGCTGAACAGCCCAAACTTTCTCTTCCTATCTTGATATGGGAGGTACTCCAGTCCCTCTGGCTTCATTACTGTATTCAGTCCTTGCCCCTTTCAAAAATAACTTCTCAATGCTCTCTGTTTATACTTTATGTTATATTCTTCAAGAAAGACAGGGTTAATTTTTTTCTTGTGGAAAAGAAGCAAAACTGAGGTCTCAATGTGCTGCCTGTGGCCATGCTCAAGGCTGAAGCCGTTTTGAATGTGTGGTATTATAGCACTGGACAGGTAAACAGAATCCAGCCCCTTACTTTCTATTTCCAAAAAAATAATCCCACAGATCACTGTGCCAAGTGACAGGATGCATAAAAGCTTTAATGCTGCATTTGCAAAACTGTGAGAGTGCCATAGGTCTTTGCCAATGAATGTTGGAGGGCCTAAGCAGAAATTGGTCTCAAAACCATTGCTAATTATTTCCATAAACCGTTTCTAAATGAAAATGGTGTAACTATACAATAGAACAGCATGCTTTTCTTGTAACCAACGGCTTGGAATAACATGGTGTTATGATTTGGAATTGGTGTAAACGAGACTTCTTGGGTCTCATACACTGCAGAGGAGTTGTCCCTTGGCCCTCTGCTGCCCATTTCATGGTTGCCATCTCCTCTAGCTCCATCACTGACTGACCAGTGCTTCAGTTTCCATCCTTCTCCCTGACTCCGCAGCTGGTCATCTGATCGATGGGTTGGCACTACAAAGGCTGTGTTCTGCTATGGCCCATGCCAGTGTGTCCTTCACCCTCTGTAATAGCCCAGTGGTTTTGGAGTTAAATGGCTTGGAAGATATTTCTGATACCTCAAGCATGAAAAATCAGGTGGTCTGCATGAAGGCTCCATACAAATCTGTCCTATGGAAAGGTTTCTTTTACAAAAGAGCTCCTGATCAAACTGCAAAGCACACTCACACCGTGATGTCCTGCCCGTGAGTGCATATACTTGGCAAATGAGCAGGGCATTTCTGCATACATTTTTACAGACCCTAGGACATATCTATTCAGGAACTGGGAATTCTGTGATTGATAGGCTTTGATGTTCAAAAGTCTAGTCTAAAATAACTGAAGCACAAGCAAGCACTTTAAGAACAGTTTGAAGCTGGAGGGAGCAGTGGTCCTGTCTGGATGCAGGAAAGGAAGAAGGAAGGAAAAGGGCAAGGACCATGAAAAAGAGAAGGGAAAAGGAATTAGTAGCTCTGAAGGAGCAAGGTAATGGGTGGAAAGGCATACTACTGGTGCAGAGCCTAGACTGAGGATAAGTCAGAAGTGTTATCAGTCAGTTGCATTGGAAATATGACCTATCAGAGAGACATGGTATAGCTGTGCTTCCTTAAAGCAACATTTAATTCTAGTCAGCCCCAGTTACAGAATACCTAAAAGGCTGAATGCTGTAGTCCTCTTATTCCACCACTCAGTGAAGTCTGCTTTAAGTTGTGATGGGGTTGTGTACAATCCCTCCATCAGTGCTACCTCTCTGATGCTATTTATCTCATCCCCACCCTATGATCTCATTTTTTTCTTTCCCAAGTCTCTGCTTAGAGACTTGCTTAGGTTGAAATTGGTCTTGGACTACATCTGGACTTAACCTTCACTGTTGCCATGACTCCTTCATTTATACTTCTGATGGAGATTATTGCTTTATCTTGAAGATGGTCCTTTTCAATCATCTTGTAGATTTTTTTTTTATCATCATATTACCTGGTTGTTAAGGTTGCCTAAGGAATTTATTCAGATGCCAGCTAATTATATTGAAATTCAAAATTATTGATAAAAGCACTAAATATGAAAAAGCTACCAAATATACAAAATTTTGCCAACTTAGGATGCATTGACAGTGAAAAATGGAAGCTGTATGGAAATCCAGCAAGTGCATTTATTAGCGGCTTCAAAATGCTTGAAACGCTTTTCACAATGATTAAAAAAACCCTGTCAAAACCAGCTATTATTAAGTTGCTACTTGAAAGCTGATGGCTAAAATCCTTAGCCAAGAAGTCTTTATGGTATTTGTTTTTCTTGGACTCCTTTCTTATCCGGGTCTCCAGGTGCAGAGATGATCTGCCACTTAAGGCTTTACTTGCACCATTAAGATCATGGAAAATTTCCCTGCACTCAAAATCTTGAAACTGTGTAAGCCATTCCTGGGATCCACATCCCGAGCCTGTCTGCCTATGGGGCTGTGAGGAGTAGAACATCTAATCAGCGTAAAAGACCATAGGGTTTAAATTTAATGTAGTTTATATATCTCAGTTTCCTGGCATTGTCGGGAGTATGTCCCCAAGGCTGACATGCTCCTGGGATATTGCTTATCGGAGCCATGGCAGAAGATTTCAGTGAAGGGCTGGTGGGGGTAGCTTTACCTCTTATTATAGGGTGGTAAAGCCTTCTTATGTGGAAAGAAGATGAATCCAGAAGGGAAGATGCATCCAGAAGGGCGGGTTTTTCTCATGGGACTTGGTTTGTACACGTCTGATTCCCTAGAAGCTTCATGGGGGGTAAGAGGCTCATCTAATGGGCCTTGTTCTTCAATAGACATCCACTAGGGGCATGTCAAGACTTCTGAAAATTAGAAAGAGCTCCAGCCTGGCTCATTGACTTCAGAAAGGAGTTTTCTGTGAAAGGACTTCACAGCCAGATATTCTGTCTATGCCTATGGTATTTTATTTATAAGAGCACAAATAAATGATTTATTTTTTTTTTTAATTAAGAGGCCTACACACTAATACAGTCAAGAATGTGGTAAGAATAAATTGATAATGAGAGGTAAGCTGCTCAAATACAGCCACAAACAGCAGTCACATCACATGCCCTGAAAGCTGAATACAGTGTCTAGTTCGTAGTAAGTCTGTGCCCTGAAGCATTTCCAAAAGGTGCATTCTTCTGCTAGACCCGAGGACTGCAGAGGTGAAGGTGGCAAGACAAACATTAAACACTAACATAATACTTTTATCGTCACAGCACTGAGCAATCAATGAATTGTTAGCTCTTCAAATAGTCCTGTAAGGTAAGCCCTTGCTGTGCTCTGCCCTAGGGAAATACTGTAAATGCCAAGTGGTGCCCTTTCATGCAAACTAGTTTTGTGATTTAGAATCATTTCTGAGGCATGATAAAAGTCAAGTCTGGCAGTGTCTATACAAAATGATGACTTCTCCAAGGGCAGGGCAATCTATCTATGCCTCCTCGCACTGCAAACCCTAATTTTTAGCATTTGACATTAAGTGAATGTCCTTGTGTATCTTCTCAACATCTGTGCTTTCTGAGAACCTTTGAACATTGCTGTACCACCTATAATTACACTGATCATATTTGAGGTTCTGTGTAAAATAACTCAGGAGACTTTCATATTTGTGCCATATTAATAAAGTTTATCTTAAATTAAATGAACATTATGAAACTGCAACTGTAAATACAAATGTGAATTTTTCATCCACTTTTTTCAACAATGCTTTTATTTTTTATGTTGTATTTTCACAGCTTTTCTAAGAAATTATTTCCCTGACAGAAGCAGCAAATATAAAACAAATACTGAAAAGGACTCTACAGAATGTAAGTTTTAAATTGGTAAAATATGGCACCAAACCGCTAGTTTAGAATTTCATTAATTGGTATAGAAAGATCTATATTGTATGACTGGAATTTAAAATCAATTCACATCAGACTTTGGATATTGAATATCACCAAAGAAAGTGCAGTTGCAAATCAAGAGTTATTTGTGAAAGTTGTCTGTGGAACATTGAAGAAACCAACAATCTTTTTTAAAATAATTTGCAATTATAAAGGAACATAATACATCATTTAAACCACCACAGTTAATTTTTTATGTAAATTCTTTTTTTAAAGACTTATTAGTACATTACTATTGGATATTAGAAAGAAATTCTGCACTGTGAGGGTGGTGAGATACTGGCATAGAGAAGTTGTGGCTGCCCCATGCCTGTCAGTGTTCAAGGCCAGGTTGGACTGGACTTGAAGAAACCTGGTCTAGTGGAAGGTGTTCCTGCCCATGGCAGGGGGGTTGGAACCAGATGATCTTTAAGATCCCTTCCAACCCAAGCCATTCTGTGATCCTATGATGATTTTAATTCAGTTCTATTTTAGTTGTAGATGCTGTCCAAGAATCAATTTTGTGAAAAGTCATTATAATTCATTGAAAATGTGTATACACATTTGTAGAAGTTTGTTGAAAATAGTCACTTGTGTGCTTATCCACCAGCACCTGAGCTTGTAGACAAATTATAGTAGAACAGTGGCTGTAGTCACTTTTTGTAGTGAGCTATAAGATGCTGGTGCAGCAACTGGAGAGAGAAGAAGCACAGAGACCTGAAAGCAGTGGTCATTTCCCCAGCGCTGCTTTTTTTTTTTTTGGCTAGGTCCTTTGAGCAGCTGCTGAAATTTTTTTCTGGCTATGAGCTGCTATGGGTTCACTCCCACTTACAAATTACTCTGCTCCAGATGGCTAACCTGTCTACAGGCCACCTGTACATGCCCAGAGCAGCTGAAAAATCAGGGAGCCATGCAGCCTGCGTTGCATGCTTAATCTGCAGATATCATCTGTGTGAAGGAGTTGTGGAAACTTATAAAAGAATGCCTAGTTTCATTCTTTTTCTACTGGTTGCAGTTCTACAGCTGACACTGACTAACCAGAATTTGATTGCATGACATGAAGACTTTTTAATGTCTGAAACATGCATTTTGCCCCATGCATTATACAAGCCAAGCAATACTATAGACAAAGAAATTAGTCTTTTTGCTGTGAATTATCTGTTGTTTCCTTATAAAAGCTTCTGTTCAGAGCTAGAGGACCTACACAAAATTATATTGAGCAGAGCTGGAAATAGTCTTTCAGTCCATTATAAAAACTGCAGAAATGTATTTTTTCTTATTTTAAAAATAATAATGTATTTTTCTTATTTTAAAAATAATGGGAATGTTGCAGCATGCCATGGCTGACTCCTCTTTTAGCACAAAAAGGCAGTAATAGAGCATTGCAGTATTATTCTAATATGCCAGCTATCTCATTTGCTGCACAGTCAAAAGCTGGTTTTGATAGTAATTAGAATCAATAGACAGCCAAGATTTTAAGTACTAAGTAATACACCATTTTAAATTCAAGTATCTGCAGTGTAAGGGAAAGACACCAGTCTGTAGGGATTGGACAAATTTCTGGTCTTGGAATCTTATCAAGTTTTTCCTGTTTAGACAGAGCAGTTTAGAATCAGTGATAATTCTGATCACTGATTCTAATAATCTCTTCAGTAGAGATTGCTGAAGAGATTATTAATTTTTACTGCTCCTTTTTTATGGTTTTGTTTGTTTGTGGTTTGATTTTTTAAAAAATGTGTCTAAATGATCATTTCTGTTGCTTAATATTCCTTTGCCACAAGAAGAAATAGTCAAACTGAACTAGTCATTCACCCATTGGCACACTTTCTCCCAGCTGTTCTCCCATTGAATTCCCTTTCCTTCTAAATATGAAGTCTTGATAAATTGCTCTCACTTTCAAAGCCAATTAAAATAAAGTGTTCAGCTCTGGCCTGATTGAGAATGCTGTCTTTTATCAGGGAAATCATGAAAGCTGGTCTGTAGATGAACACTGTACTGGATTTGCTTTGAAATCAGCTTCCTTTAAGTGGAGAAGAACCCAGCTCATGTGAGCTCAGTTACATCAATATATTGCCAACATCAGATGTTGAAAATGTTTGACAGCCATTTGGGAACTCCGAAAATGGCGTAAAAATTATGAAATGTAAAAATAACAGCTTTGAAGGTTTGGCCTGCTCTTTTTTGAGCTTTGGGTTGTTGTTCAGTCAAATCATAAAAACTGGCAGCAGTGGGCATGGCGCTGGTTGGGGAGATATTTTTCCAAGTACATTTTTAAATTTTTTTGTGGATGGAGCTTCTGACAAATATGAACAAAAGAAGAAGCTGGGAAGCAGTTGATGTACAATAAAAGACACAGCAAGTAATTTGCCAGTCAGCAAGATTTTACCTTTTAATGTATCTATTTTGAATAAGTAGGACAGATTGGCATGTACTCTGCTTGCCCCTTGAGGTGATGTGGGCACAGTCTTTGAACTGAAGTGGATGGTAAAATTCCCAATTTCAACAGGCAAATTCAGCTGCTGAAGTATGTGCTGAGGTAAGATATTGGCCAGCTTAATTTTGACACGCACTTTGAGACTCAAATAGGCCACAGTACTTTGGCAAAGGCTGGCCTAGGCCAGTGGCCATGACTACACTTGGGTAGCACATTTTTCTCTCAATGCAAGCTCTGACATTGCTCCAATTCCTGTATTGCAAGTTTCTTTCATTTCTAGCCAGGCAGCTGTCTGAGCAGTTATGTGGAAGAGAAGGGGTTTCTGTGCTCATGCAAACTGAGGGATGTAAGGAGAAGAAAGAAATGCTGAGTGAGAAGGAAAAAGCCCAAAGGACTGAGACAGATGTGGCTGTTCAGAGCTCAGAAGGGAGTCTCTGCTTTTTGAATTATCTTTACAATGGCAGACGTGGGATGCTGTGGGTGGGTGTCATCCAGATTTTAGCATTGTTATCTGCTGAGGTACAGCCTGCAACTAAAAGCAAAAGTCAAAAAAGTAGTGGAAGAAATGGTTTCTGAAAAACACCTCATTCACTATTGCTTGCTTTTTCCAGTTTCGCTTTATAGCCTTTTCAGATAAAAGCAGTTTTTTTGTGTTCTGTAAGGGGAAAAGGAACACTAGATTCACTGAATTGAGAATAGTATATGATGTTTTTCAGGTTTTGCAAGTAAAATCCACAATGGGTTTTTCAGCGAGGGTTGTTGGGTTGAATTATTTGTTATTCATTCATACTTGGCCAACCAAGGACCATCCACTGAACTTGTCTTCAGGTACTGAATGTTCTACATATTATTTGTTTAGGTATCTATGTATCTTCCCCACCATATCAGACTGCCTCCTTTGCGTGCCATGGATTGTTTTGTCTGTAAACAATTAGCTAAGAGTAAGCTGACATGTAAGTTATCAGTTTGTACATATAGATGGTAGTTCCTGGATTTTATATAACTTGTTCTGCACAGATTTCCTTTCTGTGGCTACTTGAGTGTATTCTGAAAAGCTGATTCAGAGTCTCCTTCTAGTAGGCTTGGTGGTTCTGTCTAGGGTCTGTCAATGAAGATAGGGAGTGCAGGACTTCTGGAGTCCAAGGTACCTACTGCAGTCTTGAATGGAAGATGTGAAAATCCCCTATTCTTCAGTTCAGCTTAGTGATGAGACTGCTGTTTGGTGACTTGCTTTCTTTCTGTGCATTTTTGCTATCTTTCTGGGCTCACCATCCTTTCTCCTCTCTCGTTCACTCCTGAGTTCACAAACTGGTTTTTGAGAGTCAGGGGATCATCAATTCAAACTTCCAGATAAAAGAACAAACTTTTATAATGGCCAGAAGACATTAATAAACAGTAATTAATTAAATGCTGGAAGATAGCCACAGCAGAAAAATGCTTGATTCAGAGATAAAGTGTCCTAATGCTAATTAGATCCATTGAGCAATCCGAAAATATGTCACAAATTGGAAAGGACCTTTCCCGATTAGTGAGGAGTTCATTAAAAAAAGACAAATCTAGCAGGAGACAGAAAAGAGCTTGAAGTACACATATATATTTTCACATATATATTTTAACTAGACTTTGAAAGAGAATTGTTTTTGTATATTAAGGAGTTTGCTTACTCTAAAATCTTCTGCATCTAATTCTGAACAACTGAGACAAGTACTAAGGGGCTTCATTTAGTACTCAGTGAGGCCTCAAACTAGCAACACATTTTTCCAGGTTCTAAGTTCACCTCCTCAGTAAAGTATTCTTAATCTGTGCTTAGGTTCCATTGATTTAAATAAATATTTGTTGCTGGTTCTACTAATGCTTGCTAGAATTGTGTCTGAACATTTCAGTAGGATGTACAAACCTGTCTGTTAATCTTCATCCATTTTCTATTCCTTAGAATACTTAAGAATACATTTCTCTGTTGAAGAAGGCCTACTTCCTTTGCATGGAAATGAAGAATGCCTACAAAAGCTGTTTAAGGCTTCCAGGCACTCAATGCCGTAGGAAAAAGTGAATGGATATGCCAGTTATAATTTCTAATAGAACAGTCATATTCTGCAAACGGTTACCAAACCATGAATAAAAAGACAGAATGGGCCCAGAGAGTTTAAACGTTTATTACCAAGGAAAGATTTATAAGTACAGGGTTTATGCAACCAGTATTTTGTGAATCCCCTTGGGAGGATCTCTCTCTTTGGAAACTTCATTCTGTCTGGCTCCTGAGAAAGGTTATGCAAGGATGGCTCAAAGGTTTGCAAGAAGAATCTTTAGCTCATGAGTCTTTATGTAATTCTCCTCATCCATGTCTCTGGTGTCTTTTTTTTTTTTTTACTATCCACTGACTAGGTGACTAGCTTTAATTGCCTTTAGCACAAAGTAACTGTAGCAAAAAATGAGCTAGACCATGCTGCCAGCAATTAAAGGGAGTTAGTTGGTTTTAGATAGTCAATACCTTAATGTTTTTTTGAGACGCCCAAAGAGTTTGTGATCTACAGTGAGAGAAATGCTTTTCTGTGCTGTATTTTCACATGAATGGTGGGTTCACAATGCTAACAGATAAGAAAGACACAAATTTGTATGCACTTACTGCACATATGAACAACCACAGGATGTTTAGGCACGACACAAATCAGTACGTGTGTACAAACCGTAAGGCACTGGGGCTTTAATATTGGGATTTGAGTGCTGATGTAGTGCAAGTCACTGAAATGGTAATGGTTGAGTAACAAGTGAAAAGATAGAAGAAATACGTTTTTTCTGCATAATTACTGTTTGCCTATGATTACATAAGAAATTACATGCTACCATACTATAGCTACATGTTAATATATGGTGCAATTCTGCAGTCCTTCTCTGGCCAGACTCAGAAACAAATTCCAAGTTTCTATGCATTCTTAGGTTCCTAGGGCAAGTGGTGGAAACAGCAAGTTCTGAACCCTTCTACGAACTGGTGTCTATTAGTTTAACTATAAAAGTTGTCTGAATGGTGGCTTTAGAATCACACCATTTTGTTGTTATCTTGCAGAGTTTAACAGTCTTATCTAATATAAAAACTTTAACTGCAAAAACTGTGGTCTTGTAGATAAATTCGTGCCAGCTTCTGAAATCTAATTTCTCCTTTTAACTCTTGTACTGCTGTTTTCTGTAATGGAAGTTACAGAATTTTTTAAGGTGTAACGTATACCTTAAAAAAAGACCTAGATAATCTTAAAATGTTTTCTGATATGTAGGGTCAGCTTATAGATGATCTTTATACTATTAATGTATCTGCATGTGGTTTATATTTTGGGACCTTTCAAAATGTAACTTTTGGTCTTAGTAAAATTATTTTTTACAAACTTCTAAGCTAATAACATGTGAAAGTCTGGCTGTCAGTTGGGCTTGCAAGTATATTTCTTCCTATTATGTCAGAATCAAATATAGAAAGGTTATGCATCTTACCCCATATGTAAGGAGAAAATAGAGCTCTAGGACTCCTACATCTTGCTTTCATACTAAAGCTGCTAGTCTGAAGGTCTTTGTAATAAAAAATCTGCTTCTGTTGCTGGTGATATAAAAAAGCAGCAGTCTCATGTACAGACATAGTCATCCTCAAAACACAGGTATTTCATTTTTTGATTGCACTTACATGTAAATCAGAGATAAAAATAATAAATTTTGTTCAAGCAACATTTTGCCTTCAAACATGACTGTTCCCAAATTGAATTAATTCCATTTTAGACAAATCAATTCGTGCTTAGTATAAGGAGGGCTGTTGAGTTCAGATTCTCAAAAATCATCTGGAAGGGATAAAGGTTGAGCAATTATTTTTACAATTGGCTGCCCATTCAATTTCTGTTTCTCAAGTAGGTTTGTTCAGTGAGTATTCTACCAAATGCATGGAAATTGGTTAAGCTAATTCCACTCTACAAAAAAAGATGAAAACCCATAACATGGTATTTAGTTGGTTGCTTTTTTATAGGTTCTGCCTGAGCTCTTGTACTGCATTTTAATCTGTATAACTTACTTCAGATAGTTTTAACAGAGGAAGCTCAGCTCTGACTTTCCATTGAGCCATGCTTCAACAAAACACCTACACTCGTTCTTCAGTCTTGTCACCTTTCGTGAATAAGCACAGAGCTAAAGATAAGCTGCTGCTTAAATCTCTCCTTGCCTTTGACATTAAGGGGGACATTTATTAACTTGTTGCATATTGTTATTGTTTCATTGATGTTCAGTGAGTGACAAGGATTTAAAACAAGTAGGGATCTGGATAAATATAATTCATAGGTATGATTTGTCCCTGCCAGTTTTGTACCCACACCAACATCAGTCTTGCTACGTGGTTGGCTACGTGGTGGAAGACATTGGGGAAATGAAAAATCGCCTCCTCATGCACTTGCTCCCTGTGGATTATTGTGCACCTGCAAAAATACCTGTTCTGGCACAAGCAGGGGCAGGCAGGGGCTAAGTATGGGCTAAATCCTTCTCAAGCCTTAAGCAATTCTGCTCATTAATGTAAAATAATAGCTTCAGATGTACCAATAAAGCCCTCATGCAAGGCTAATATACCCTTCTAGCTTGGGTGTAGAGATGCAAATCATAGCTGAGGGACAGGAAGATTTTGTTGGGCAGACAACAGAAAACATAAAGACCAATTTATTTAAAATGTATTCAAGTTTACCAAGTTTACTTAATATACAATCTCAGTGTATGAGAAGTTAATCTAATGTAAATTTTTAGTGGGGTTTGAATTAAAAAAATGCCTGGAATATTTATGTCTTTTTAATGACATTCTACAGGTCTGAATATTAGCTACATAACATCTGATCCTCTAGCAGTGCCTCTGCTCATGTGAAGCTGCTTTGAAAATGAACTTCTTCATGTTGGGGAATTTCTTTGGGTATTTTGAAGTAAATAACAAACAAGTTAATGACCTGGAAAAATCTGAGATATTAATTTATCAGGCATACAAAGCTCTGCCACTTTTCAGTAGTACTTCATCTTTCAAAAGATCAGGAAAGGTGAAAATGTCTTGGACATAGGTCAGGGGTGCAAGAAATGTGTGTTGCAGCAAGCTTACTATAGGGCATGTAGGGCAATAAAAAAAGGATGTCCGAATTTAAACCTTCTCTCAAACATGAGCCTGAGAGGGAGAAATAGTGGGAATTAATGAGCTTGATGCAGGGGGGGGGAAACAGTGAAACAGCTCTGAGATGAGGATGGGCCTATAGAGTATAAGCTGGAGGCAGAGGCAGCTCTCCGCCATAGAAACAAGTTGTCTCGTTTGCAGCCTGACTCCCCACCTGGGACCTGCTGATCATGGAAACACAACACCATTCCCTGTTTCCAACACAGACTAATATTATTTTAGGTCATTTAGTAGTAGGAAGCACACTGTGGGGCAGCTTTATAAAGATGTGGAAGTGCGTAACTCCTGTTGTTAACAAAATGTCTGAAAATCAGCCATTGTGTCCTAACAATTTAATTTCTCTTGATTGTTGAAATAAATTACTCCATATTTAAAATAACTAGTCAAGTCATGAAATAGGAAATTATTTCCTTACTGAATTTTAATTCCTACTTAGTAATAGGAAATTACTGACTTTTGAATGTAGGATCAGTGAAGAGTTAGGTGCTTTATAAGATACAAAAAGAGGAACAAAGTGTGTCCTATCAGTTCAATAGCAAATAAGTCTTCGTCTTGAAATCTGAGTCTTGCTGAGACACAACTGCTTCACAGGTATAAATTCTGCTGTGACCTGTGGAGATAGACCTCTTGTCCTTCAGGGAAGAGGTGAATTAAGGAGGATGCTCTTAATCCAATAAGAATGGGGAAATACAACATACAAACTCCAGGAAGTGTCACATTCTACAGAAAATATGAGAATCTTGGGAAATGCAGAGCTATCTCCATGAGAAGCTGAAGCCTGTGTGGACTCACATACCCTATATTTTATCCTGCCAGCAGGTTCCTTTGTAGCTGTAGTGACTGGATTTTACAAGCCACAGATAGTTTTTTCATACCAGAAAGGTCTGCAGGGCCAGAGCTGTAAGAAATTGTGTATTCTTTGCCTGCAAGAAAATACAAGAAAAAGCAAGTGCTAGAACTGCTATTTCCTTAATTACCAGATGCATTCAGTTAGACTAAGTCTTCTAAAAATAGAATTAATTTTACTTAAATTATCACAATAGCTTTATTTAATCTAGAGCAACTATGAGCAAAACTTATTTAAAAGCTGACCATTTTTTTAATTATTCATTGTTCTTCAGTTACTTCATAATGTGGGAGGAAAAATACTTTTTTTCTTAAAGTGACTAAATCCATGTTCATCCTTAGCTTGGGTTTCATATTGCTTTTGAGGGAGGTAGCAAGACATTTTATACTGTGTCAGCATTTGGCCATGATTGAATTGTAGACAATTATTTTAATTAATTTTTATGTTTTGAATAATATGTTAACAGGCAATCATTGAATTTTGCTTATGCATATAAACGAACAAAACTCATGGGAATGTGTAATGTTAAATCAGATGTTTTACATTTAGCCTCATATCTAAGTAATAACTTCCAAATTGGCTTTTGTATGCACATGCAAATTTCCACCAAAAGCTGTGCCAAGGACTGCAGGGTTGGCTTAATAGAATATTTTAGGACAGTTTCCTATCAAATCTGAGTTCTTAGACCCAATTTTCATTTGAAAGCAGAAATGAGCCCAGAGAAGTCAGTAAGATTACCCAGTTACAAATTGATCTTACCCCTGAGATCTTAGACAAGCAAAGGGCAGAAGCAAAGCCTAGACTACAGGTATCCTTTACATGCCCTTGCTCTGAAAAGAATGGGGAATCTGCTTGGTCTCTGGCATGTGTTGATCTGATTTGGAGGTACGGTAATTTAGTTCTTTAACAGGATCCTTGTGGGTCTCAGGAGATGGAGGAAACATACAGCAAAGTGGAGTTTGGCCATAGCCTATGTCACTATGACAGTCTTCCAGTCAAAAGAGGAGTCCCTGTGTTGACACTTCAGCAGGCTGATCTACTGTTCTTTATGTCCCTTTTGTTACTAGGCTATTATTAAGAGACATTGGCGTATGGAGAGTTCAGTACTTTGAATTGCAGGCTTCACTTGTAATCTCTGCCAGTATCACATATGATGTAAATACTACAGGAAAATTCATGGAAAGATGAAGACTCTGCAGGAAAGGAACATTTAAAAGCTATTAACTGAAAGAATCACCGGGGAGGAAGGGAGAAGATCAGCATCACTGGAAATGAAAGATATAAAAATAAACCCTGTCACTGCAGTTCAGCAGTATGTAGGAGCTGAAGGCAGAAGTGTGATTTATTACTTTTCTGTGAGGGTAGTTCACATGTCACCTTTGTAATATAATGTAACCCTGCAAAACAGATTTGTGCTTTTCCTTCCTTTTTGCTTCTGTTTTACCTCCTATATATAACTTTTCTGTGCATTTAATGAGACATTAAAAACCTTTTGCCAGTTAGATACAGGTATAATGAAATACTCCTTGACTCTTTTGAGACTCTCTATTAAACAGTCTCTACTCAGTGTTTGTTAAACAGGGAATATCAGTGGTATCATAATAAGAAAGTGATAAATTTATTATTGAGGCATAATGTAGCTGCTCAGAAGCACTGTCTCTATTTCCTGCTATTCTACTCTTGTTTTATAATCCTTGTCAAGTTGCTCCAAATTTCTGGGTATCTATATTTGATTTTTCTCCCATTTTGGTTTTGCTTCCTTAAGCTATTTCTCAGGGTAAAAAGCTTTTCTCTGACTTACCATGTATTTTGTTTTGTGTTCTAAAACCCTGATCTGAAGTTGGAATCTAGTTAGTATTGAAAAAGGCAGCTCCTTTGACACTTGGCATTTGTTGTAATGTCAATATGCAGAAGGGTTTGAAGAAAGTAGTCTGAATCACGCTGCTGTCATTTGCGAAATGCCTGAGCCTTCTCAAATTGAAACTGGCATGCATGGCTAGTATTTGGACTGAGAACACCAAGAAAACTTGAGTAAGTGTTACAAGAGCCTGCGCTGAGACTTACAAACTTCATAATATCCAGCTCTTGGTAACAATTGCGTAATCAGTGGTAAGGACAGAGTCTGAGAGTTTTACAAGCATGACTTTTGACATGACTAAAATATTTTGTCTGTGGCCTCCGTAAGGATTCCTTCAAGCACCACTGTAATATAGTTGATTACAATGTGAAAAAGGCAAGAAAGCAGGAGGCAAAATGCTCAGTTCCTAACTACATTACAGCTTCCACAGACCAGTAGTCCTGGGGCCATAGTAACCTGCAGCTTTGGAGTTAACTAATAGAGATGTATCCTGAGTCAATGCAGGAAGAATTTTTTCTTTCTCAGACTAGGCTTGGACAGTTTATTATCAGCAAAGTCACCAAGAAACTTTATGTAAGCATGCAGGTATAGGATTCTGCTTTCTTAGTACAGTTAGTGTGCCCAGTATACACCAAAGCGCAGTTTAATTTAAAGTCAGTAAGGTTTCCATAAATTTGTTGCAAGGATAGACAAAGCTGATCCCTTGTGCAACAGGATTGTTTCATGAATCCTCTTGGCAGTTTCACTCAGATCAACTATTCCTTTATCTGGTATGCAGTGCTGTGCTGCTAGAAGATCTCACCCACAGCTTTATGTTTTTCATTGAGAAGTGCAGTAACTGCAGTCACTTATTTCAGTATTGTTTGGGTCGTGCCTGAGCTCCAAGTCCTGTACAGCTGCTTTCTGTAGAAATCTGTAATAAGCAGCTGTGATCCTGGAAATAGGTGAGTTCCGATGGAAACTGTAAATCTCTCAACAGCAGCATCACCAAGCCATGTTTTCTGATTTAGAACTCCAGAACCAAGGGACTCCAGAGGAATACTGAAATGTGCCTTGTCCCAGGTTATTTATAGTGCAAAGGTAGCCTGGAATCACACCCTTCACACCAGCATCATTTGGGAAGCCATGGCTTTGCAAGAAACCATCCAGAAAAGTTTTTGGAAAACCCAGCTGCTTCCAGCAGGTCTGTTTTGATAAACAAATATTTTTCAACAAAAAGATAATTACATTTTTTATCATCTCTACCTCTAATGCTGAGCTGGTCCTGATTTTTCAGTGCAGAAGGCAAATGTCAGGGCTATTCACATGTTTTCCATAGAGGTCACAAAGCTTAAGGTCCATTCTTTACATGCTATGTCATTCAAAAAGTAAAAGAAACAGGCCTTTTACTTAAGGATCCTCCTGCTTCAATGATGAAAAATTTGCAGGACTGGTGGCAATTTTGAAGGATTTTTAATTTTGTTAGATAGTTTCATCATATAGGAAAAAATATGACTTTGGCTAATGATGGAAATTGAGATTGGCCATGTAGCCCGGCATGATTTATGATGGAGTACAACACACTATGAATTTCTTTAGCCTTTAATTCTGCCAAGACTTACAGTCTTTGCAACCAGAATTTTCAAAAATTAGTGAATGTTGCAGTCAAATAAGGTGTGAAAAGGAAGTAGAAATTATTTCCTAATGACTTTAGTGTGAGTTGTCCCTGCCCATGGCAGGGGGTTTGGAACTAGATGACCTTAAGGTCCTTTCCAACCCTAACTATTCTATGATTCTATGACTTAGTTAAAATGTTTATTTTAATCTTCACAAGGGACCTTGCTTTTCAAAACTTCCAAAATTTTCAAATTTAAGACTCCTTATGAAGAAACCAGCTCTGAAATGGGATTGGTTAAAAAATAAGAAATAATTTATTACATTTATTACATTCCTGTGATGAAGTGATGAAGCTTTATGGATACAGGTTTAATCTTCTTGTACTTTGTAAAAGGAATACAATTTGAACTTAATCTAAATGTGTTTTATCTTCCCTTCAGCACAGCCAAATATATCTACACTGCAGTGTTTCAGTGTTGCCAGTGAACCTGACTCAGATTTCTTCAACATTATTGTGGGTAATAGCAGTGCTACAGGCCAAGTACCTTTGGGACTTCTTTATTGCCAATGCAAAACAAGTGGCTTAAGTTTGAGAAGCAAATCTGGTAGAAAAGCGAAAATTGCAACAGCAGTCAGCTCCCCATCCTTCAGCTGCAACTCGTCAGTAGAACTTTGGATTTGTGACTAGCAGAAACAAGCTGTAATCTGGAAAACCAGCAGTAACAAATCTTTGGTGTGCAAAGTTAACATTCTTAAATATCTGACTCTGGAGTAGACTGGCATCCATTTATTTTAGTGTCTTTTGCAGATAAGTCTGCTTAGTGATATATCAAGCAAGCAATGATGAACTTGTGAAAAGGATAGTTGTCTACTGGGCTGTATATTTCCCTGTCTTTGAAATAAGCATAAGGGAGGATAAAATAGAATTACGCAGTCATGCTCTTGTGAATATTGCCAAATGCGTAGCTTTCAGAAGAGTTGCTCCCCTAAACTACTGTCTCCAAATATCTTTACTGTCTTTATCCTCCATATAAATGATGTACAGAAACTAGGATATGTGCAGCCGTCTTGGCTGGGCAGTGTAATATGCTTTCACAAGAAGCCAAGACTGAGAGAGACAGTTATCAAATGATCAGGAAAATGGATAATGTTTGCTTTTTCTATCAGGGATTTAAAGAGCCAGAGAAGAGTATGGTCCATTTTATAGATGGCCTGAATATGCCTCATTATGACAAAGTCCTACCTCTTTTTCACTAAAACGATGCTGAAAAAGGCATGGCTGTGTGCTGTGAAGCAAAAAATACATGAATGTTGTTTCAGGAGAGAAAGGTGAATATCCTATATCCAGTGAAACTCATGTTTCAGCACAGACAATCCCAAATGTGCCAGTCACTGCAGGAGTGAACAATAGGTTACCACATTTTGCTGCTGCAAGATCTTACCCTTTAGAAAGAAGAGTCAGAGTAAGCTCCATAATCTATTTTTGGATGTACCCCTCCAGTTCAGGTATATTATCCTGGATACCTCTCTCTTCTTCAAGAGGTTCTGAACTGTACCAGTGGGGCAGTGAGGTTTCGTGCTAATCCTGAGCATTATCCACTCATCATTACCTCTGTAGGTTCCTACACTCAAAGCAGAGCTGTGTTTTAACTATACCAGTGCACAGCTCCATGCCAGTTTTCTCAGTCTTGCTTTCAAGCTTTGTGGAAATTCTAATGGAAGCACTAAATCATTTTACTGTGGAAAATGAGCCACCTTTGGCTATTAGGTGCAATTAGCGTTCACCCTTCTTGTTTTAAATGAGCATGCTGCTCTGGGCTCCCCCTCTAAATGCAATGTTCTGCTTATTCTAGGTCTTGCCTGTTTTCTAGTAAATAGCTACTTTGAGAATTGCTCAGTGATAATTGTTATACTAGTTCATCATTCAAGACAGTTGTATGATACTCATATAAACAATGGCTAATGCATTTGTGCAAATTATTTCTTTTTGTACTAAAGAACATGTTATTAATATTATCCTAAAATCTGTTAGTTTAGGCTTTGCACAGTGCATCATCATTTATGTTTATGAAATATGACTGTAAAAGGCTTTCAACATTACTTTTGCCTTGTGCAACTCTAAGGAAATGGTGGCAAATAAAACCCCTTGAGTTAGATAATCATAGAATAGATTAGGTTGGAAAAGAATGACCCTTTCTAGTTTCATTCTGCCATTCCAGGCACTATACTTACCAAAATCCTGGTGGGTCTCGGAATTTCTTCATAATAAGTGGGCTTTCGAGGTGGGAGAGTGACAAAGTGGCAGCATATTAGTGGCTGCCTTCTGGCTCCTGTCCTTGAAATATGATCAGGTACGTGTTTGTCTGCCATGACATATCATTTTCTGCAAGAATATCCTTTTGGTGCTGTGCCAGCCCATGATGTACCAGAGCAACCTGTATTAGATGGCTTTATTCTGTGAAACCATGCCAATCTCTAGCTGAAGACAAAAGAGTGCAAAAGATTTACAACCACTTTACCCTAAGTTGTACCTTACTGAGAGCAGTTTGGAGTGCGGAGTTGCTATAGGAGCCTGGTTCTGTAGGAGCCTGTAGCACCTAGGATTCCTGTTTGTTTCATTTTCAGTCCCATAAGAAATGGAGTAATTTCCATGAGAAAACAGTAACTGGGCTGATAGGCTGCTGCACTTAATCCCTGTTGGGAGAATTCACAGAAGTGGATTCAGAAAAGGAAGAGTCAAAAGGAAGGGTCAAAAGGAAGAATAAAAGTTTGAGGGGGAAGGGGACATTTTTTTTATTTAGCTGATTTTCATGTATATTCTCTCTTCTTCAGTGTTTGAAGGCAAGATAAGTTTTATACAAACCTTAGTTTATGGTTAAACCAGATGGAAGAATGGTAAAGTGAAGATAACATTATTTGGACAGGCAAAGAAAGGCAGTACAGAACATCCTAACTATGAGCAGTGGGAAGCCACTTTGCTGTGCCCAGTGGCAGCTCAAGTAACACAGGGTGTCAGAGCAGCAAGGTTTGGACTGAGATTTTTAAACTAACTCTCCTGTTTTGCATTGGAACAGATAAGCAATGCTCACTTTATCCATTTCGCTACTTCACTGTAGTAAAGTCCTGCAGAAGGTGAAGTGCAGAGCTAGGACGAGTAACAGCTTCAGAGATAATAACAAAAATACATTTCTCTGCCACCATTAACACTTGCCCTTTATAATGCCTATTCTCATTGCCACTAAATCATGACTACTGTATTAACATCTGCATCTGGGAATTAAGGAATGCAACATTTTAGTATCAAGTGGGTCAGCTTTAAATTAAATATTTTCCAAACTGTTTACAGACAAAGGTCCTGGAATAGCTGGCTGCTCTGTCTTCTGCTGTTTACACAATAAATCATTTCTATTAATTGATATATTTAAAGGCATACAGCTACACCCTCTACACACAGGTTTTCTTAGTGCATAAAAGTGTGAAGCCTGGTTTTCTGTCTGCTTGGGCAGGCTTCTAAAACACAGACAAGAGTGAACCGATCAACTATGTAACTGACAAAGGAAACTTTTCTCATCAGTCAGGGACAGTTCTTCCACGGAAGACTTGTTTTATTAAAAGAGCAGGAAAGTAATTTCTTTCTGAGTGCCCAAATACTTTGGTAGGCTGAGTATTAAAGTAGACTTAGATTAAAATAGTTACTACTCTGCAAAAGAATATATAGTTGCCAAGTTACATGGAAAGAAATACATGGTTTGCAAGTCTTCTTTTCCTTTTTAAACTGAAATCACACCAGGCTCAACAGGCCATCAAAACTCACCATTTTTGCAAGTGATTACAATCCCACAGGATCAAACAATACAGTCCCTTCACATAATGGCTCTCTGCCAAGGGTATGGTCAACTCATCATCCCATGGCAAGGATAAAGCAGAAAGAGCAGAAGCCCTCAGATCAAATCCCTGGCACTTGAAGTACCAGTTTAAAAACATGTGCTCAGTCCTCAAGTATATAGCTAGCTAAATCAAATCTGTGTCCTGAGCCAAATTTTTGTCCTGAAATCACTATTACGACTAAGCTGAGGGTGGTATTAGAAGGTATTAAATATTTATTTGGGGATTCTGATGATGCTGAACATTTTTCCCATGGAAGCTCCTATGCTAGTGACCGTAAGTGAAGAACAGGACTTGGATGAAGCAGATGGTCCAGCAGATGGTGACTTGCTCCTTTTTTAACCAGGCTTTTGTATAAATGGAGTGTGGCATGGATCTCTGTATGCTTTTTGACTTTGAGAGTGTGCTTTTAGGTTTTAATAAGTGTTTAATTATGAAACCATGTGTCCTGACAATGACAAAATGGATTTTACTGGGTCTTTAAATATTTAGGAAGTTCTTGAAAATTTAGTTTGTTTACTGATTTCTGAAACCAACGCTGTCTTTGGAAAAGAGGTATTTTGGTGTTGATTTTTAATTAAACAGGAGCAGCTGCAATCCTTAAATGTGGGACTGGACAAGGCAAGATTTTACTAGTATTTCTTTTTTTTGCTCTTTGCTGGTTTTGTTTCTCTGCCATTAGGCTTAACTTTCCTGACTGCCCAGAGCATTAAGGTTTCAGCGAAACTAAAAGTCAAAAGAGCTAAGAGGTAACTGAGGAAGAGTGAGATGAGATGTTCACTTTGCAAACAGTTCCGTGAGCTGTTGAAAGTTCAGCAGTCCCAGGCACCTACTTATCATTCCTCTGCTGCAAGTAACAGCTGCCTCAAACCTGCCAGTAGGATTGCTTGTGTATGTGCTCTGTAACCCATTTTATTCAAAATTAGATGGATTTTGGGTGAAAAAATGTACTGTTGAACTGTTTCAACTAATGTTCCTCATTTAGACTGGTAAAGGTTAAGGAAAAGTCACATGAGCAGCCTGAGCATCAGCAGATCTGAGGCAGCATAATTTCTACCACAGAAAATCTGATGATTTGCAGCAGGGATTAGATTGAAAGCAGCAGCATATCATACTGCAGAGCTGGAACCAGAAGGCAGTGTCCTTTTACTAAGAGTGTTTAAACCAATACAGTGTCTTCTGTCTCCTTAAAGCTCATATTCCTGTAACTCACCCGTGAATTTGCTTCCAATTTCACATTATTTTATAAGGCCACAGAGTGGCCAGAATCTAGCTTTGTAAATTGGAATGTAATTGGAGATGGTCTTATTATATCTCATTTATGTAGATTTTCCTATCACCTAGTATCTAAGTGCCTTGTAACCTTCCATTGGGAAAAGTGACTTTTTAATTTTGAGGTTTGTTTCTTGCTCATTATTTTCCCAGGTAGGAGTTTGTGTAGGCAGAGTAGTGTTTTTGCTGGCAGGGTTCACGGGTTTAACAGACCATTTTAAATTACACTAAAATGTGTTTTGGTTTCTAAGCCAAAAGGCAAGCTACTTGCAGGATTGTCCAGCTTAACTCTGTCTTCTGCTTCAAGTGTTTCAAAGCTGAATATAACTAGGATCTGTTCTAAGAACTCCTAAGGGATCTCTTCACACAGAATCTGGAACTGATCCATGGGTTTCCACACTTAAACCAATGCACCATCCAATATTGATTTCCTTCAGAAGTCAAAGCAATTTGTTTCCCTTCTCTAGAGACTCTGGGTTTTTACCTTTGGCTGCAGTCCTTGAATTAATATGGAAATTGAGAACACCACTTAGCACTAGTCTCACGTGCAAGCAAAATGTGCAGTTCCACGGAGCCAGGTATCCTTTGCATGCTTATACACTAAAATTATTGCTGTCTCCTCCTCTGGCAGCTGGACAACTCATGCAACTCTGCTTATCTCACTCTAAGCTTCTGTGTCTGAGGAGCAGAATAGTAAATGGCTTATTAGTGACCTCTCTTTTGCCCTTTCTTTTGATAGCTCTTCCTCATGTCTCTCTGGAGTAAAGGTCAGCACAGTTCTTGCTGAAAATTTGCTTTAGGGTGGTAAGGTAACAAAGAGCTGATTACAAGCCAGAAAACAGCTACATGGAAGGCAGTCATCTGTCCCATCATTAATCCATAGCCACCTATAGCTGACTGTCTATCAAGCAAAATTTGTCTGATTTGCAGCTAAAGCCTTATACCTTTTTTCTACTCACTGTTTCTAAGTTGCAGATAAGTATGATCATAGCATTGTCTGTGTGAGGTTTCCTTTCATCATTTGGCAGTGTCAAAGCAGAATGGGTCTCATTTGCTTTATGCTACATAAAACTGGAAATTAAATACTGGGAAATCAGATGTCAGCATCAAGGTGTTCCATGTTGGAATTACTCACGTAAGCCTCATTTTCACAGAGGATCTTGAGCTCTCCTCTTTCTCATCGCTGTCTCTGTGTTATGCTGTGTGCTGTACACATGTAGGTACAACTAAGTAATAAAGGAATATACAGCATCACAAAAGTAAGGGCACTTGCAGCACTGTAGGGGTCATCAAAGCCATTTTTTTAAATGACATACATGATCTTGTGAATTTGTCACAATGCCAAGGGAGTTGAAACAATTCCTGTTGGAACACAAAGACATAAGCACAGGCAGTGATGTAATCAGTTAGGGTCATATCCAGCCTCATTTGAAGGGTAAGGTTCTTGGTGGTGTTAAATGACAATCTGTTCTGAATTTGTCGTGCCCATATGTCATCAGTAACAACTTACAAAACACACCTCTCATTTTAGATCCAAGTTTGCATCTGTTCCAAGCAAAACATGTGCCATCTCCCTGCATATTCCTAGCAAGTCTATATTAGACAACACATGAGTAAGCTGAAAGTGAAACAAGAAAAAGTCCTTCCTATATTATAGGGGAAAGTAATCTCAATTACCATCATTTTTTACCTGGTTTTACATAATTATAAAATCTCAGTGGAGAACATGACACATGAAAGGTTATTGTTGCTCACATACTATCCTTTAGGAGAAACATATTTTTATGTTTTCCAGAATGTGATTGTAAACAACATTTAATTTGTCTGTGGGATGAAATCAAAAAGGTAGCCAGTGACATCACAACTGATGCTTCAGTTGTGACTTATCCATCTGTGTTTCATTGGTCCACCATACAAGTAAAGGACATCTTTAAAACAAGGATCCAGGCTGAGAGCAATCCATCCCTGGATACTGAGATGCCAGAGAGCTGATACAGTTTCTGAGAGGTTGTAGCTTCAAATGAATTGATTTATAAACGTTTTCTATTTTTAAATATACAGCTGGACATACAGTATGATTTACTGAAGCATCTGAACGGCTTATATACTTAATTTTCATTGACTAAAACCAGTGTTTAGGATCCTCTGTAAATCTCCCTAGCTGTTCCTCTGTATCTTTGGTCACATAAATGCTTTGTAAAGCTGAAACAAAAAATTCATTGCTTAATCTTAAAAATCTCAGAACTGATGTGATATCAATGGCCAGATTTAAAAAATGCTCTTTTCTCAACATCCTGAACTCCTGCATGTTCTGCAAATTCACTGTCATTGTTTGACACTTTTTCAGGAATTTTGAACTTCTAATCAGAAAAAGAAAAAAAAAGACGTTACAGAGAAATCTGCAATCCCAGAATATAAACATTTCAACACGAATATTTCCAGTTAAATGTTCTTTGGTTTGTTTTTTTTAAATTACAATGATGCAGAACAAAAAAACTTTGAAGAATAATTCTGCTCTAAATAAATGTTGGTGCTTTGCTTGCTTAGCCTACAAATTTTCTATATCAAATACTCTACATTTTAAAATAGCTACTTTATATGAAGTGACAGGTCAGGAAAAAAAGATTCAAATATGTTTTCATATGTTATTGAACATATGAAAGGTTTTGGAACAAAGGTTTTGGAGGCTGGGCTCTTTAGACTTCTAGACCTATGCAACGTCAGTGCCTTCAGGGAGACTCAAAAAGGGTGGTAATGAAAAGGTGGTAATTCTGCTGTTGTAGAAAGTAGTAATACAAACAAATTTTCATCCTCTTAGATACATCAGTTCCAGGAAGTGTGGCAGAGCAAAAACTTATTTTCAGTGAGCAGCCATATCAGAAAGCAGCCTTGCAGAACAAGAACTTGCCACGATTGTTCGTTAGAACAGGACTGCTGTAAAGGGTTTAAACTGTGCTTTATGCAGTATTCAGAGCAGATATGACTTTCCAGATATTTTTCTAAGAGGAGTTTCTGCTGAGCTGGCACCAAAATTCCAAGTTGCAGAACTGAGGAAGTGCCTAATATCCAATTGTAACAAAAAATTATGTCCTACAGAAACACTGACACTAGTATAAGCACTAGTATAGTGACATTCCCAAGTGCTGCCTTCATTATTAATGTTCTTATTTTTCCTTATATTTACATTTTCATGGTACAAGGTCATGCCATATATTAGTGTAACTTTTGGAATTGTTTGAATATTTTTGGAGTTGTTTGACATGAAGATTAATATCTCTTAGAATCTCTTCTCTCCATCCTTCTCTTCCTCATCAGCCTAGCTTCTTCTTAACATGTTAATATGAAAAAAAATTAGGCCAAAAGGATTTTAGATGATAAAACCTGAGATGAGTTTAATTAAAGTGATAGAAGTGTTCAATATCTTTGTCAGTGACATGGACAGTGACGTGGACAGTGAGATTGAGTACGCCCTCAGCAAGTTTGCTGACAACACCAAGCTGTGTGTTTCGGTTGATATGCTGGAGGCAAGGGATGTGATCCGGAGGGACCTTGACACACTTCTGAGGTTCTGCCCATGGCAGGGAGGCTGGAACTAGATGATCTTAAGGTCCTTTCCACCCCTAACTATTCTATGATTCTGTGAACTGTATTGCTGTGCTCCATTGTACTTGGAAGTATTCTGCCAGCTTACTGAAAATGGATGAAATGTGCTGTGCCAAATTATCTGCTCTCTAAACTGCAAGCCTTTCTATTTTTGGATACTTCAGTGACTACTGTGAGAGCTTGTGTGATAAGACTGGGAAGGCAAATTCACATCTTCCCAAATTAGCACCCTCCATGCACCCATTTTTCTGCTCTTTGTCCCCTTTTATGCAAGACCAGCTGCGCTTGCAAGGGTATAAAAGAAGGTGCTTCAGCATGGCTAATAGTTACAGTTAGTCCTGGAATATATTTTGTTTGGTTTACTAGAAGTTTGCTGGTTTTCTGATGTATCTTTAAAACTAGCATAAATATTTTAAAACCAGATAATATAATCAGAAAGGTTTGGGGAGACTTTCATAATTAAAGAGAAAATAAGGAAAAACGGTGAAGGTTCCAGCAGGCAAATATGGCATTTTCCTAAAGGTACCCGTAGGAAAATGTGATGTAAAAAATGAGTCTTATCCCTGTAGAGCACAAAACACTCTGTGGGATCCCCAGGCAGATATAAGGACTGGATGAAATAAGTGGTCACAATCCCAGCTCTTCTCACATCCCAGCTCTTCTCACACTGCTAGTGCTACTTAAGGCAAAGTGTGTTCTTCAAATCAGCTCATACATACACATACCTCTTCTCAACCAACCTGCCTCTTGCAGTGAGATTTAGCTCTAGTTAATTCAAAAGCAACGTGTGATTCCACTCACACCTCTGTTATGAAAAAGGCCAGTCATCACTCCCTTCCTTCACTGTCAAACAGGAGAACTTTCAGTGGTTTATCACTACCCACTGGTACACATGAGAGGAGAAGAGGTTTATGGCAGAAACGAAACCACCTGCAGCTAGGACAAGCAGCAGCCTAATCAAACTTAACTGTCCCCAAGTGCTTTCTTGAGAATTGCTGCTCAAAATTACCTAAACTAATCCACTTTCTTAAAACCCCCTGAGCTTTTGTTTTCTCTCATTTATTAGGATTTTACCTTTCTAATACCCATGATTGCGATAATGTTACTTTTGATTTATGCTGAGGAATCCACAAGCAGAATTTGCTCACTAGGCATTAAGACAGAAGTACTCATCCTTAGAGAGCTTTTCAGCCTGAGAAATGTTTTCATCCCTTGCCCACTAACATTAATCTCACAGCTCTCCATATGCTAGAAAGTAAGTTGCAAACTAAACTGTTTCTTAGAAGCTTTTGAGAAAAGAAAAAATGTTAGACACTGAAAACAAAAGTTCACATTGACTTGAATAGTGATCCAAGGCCTCAGAAAGAAAATGAACAAATTTGCTTGTTAATGAGAAAATATTATATATATAAACTCCCTTTTATTCGAGAGAAACTCATCAGTTTGGGCTTGACCTTGTCTTTCTCCCAATTTGTTCACCACTTATGTATTTGCTATGCAGTGTCTCACAATTAAGAGGCTGTAGAAGCAGAATTATGTCCTTTATAAGCGAGTAGCTATCTGACTATAAATGGGTAATAATCTATCGCTTACAAAAGCCTGTAAGAGGGCAAAAGAGCACTGACTGCAGTGTTGTGTAACAGCTGTCACAGCCTGATTCAGGACAGAGAGAGGAGGAGATCCCAATTGGAAAAGGGAGAATTTGGGTGCATAGATAAAATTACATTAGAAAAATGCATGTGGCTGCACTGGCATTTCAATGTGGACACATAATAAACACTCATTGGGAATTTTCCGGAGGAATATGTTTCCTTTGGAAAATGGTGGTAATGCAAAAATTAAACGTTTGGCTGGACTGTGTACTACAGCAACACTGTCCCCAGAAATCAGGCAAGAGAGGGAAATCTGCCCAGTATTGGGCACCCTGCATAAGTGTAGCTGTTGGACCCCATATCCTGCATTGCCCAGGACAGAGCTCAGCTTTTGCCGTCCTAGTATTTCCCCCTGAATTGAAGGCACAGAAAAAATATCCATTCTGCATACCAGTATACACATCTACCCATACCTCCATTTTCAAGACACTGCTAAAAAAACAAGTGACGTATTCACAGCACTGTGGCCCAACTCTAGCCCCCGTCTGCACATCACCACCACATCCCAATGCATTGAGTGGGCCTCTGCTGTGTAGCTCTACACAGGTGGGAGTCATCCTGTGCCACATGCTGTGTTGCTGGGCACATCCCACAGGATTCCCCACCTTGTCCCATGTGCTGAAGGGGCTCCTGTGTTCTTGGGGACAAATGGAATTGGCCTGAAATCCTGCTGGTGTGGGCAGCCTCATGGAGATGGGTCAGGTAGCTGCTTCTCAGTAAATAAAAAGTCAAACTTCCCATAGTTTTTGATAATAATAATGCAAACCAGCTTAATATTAGAGTAATAAAAACAGGCTTCTAAGGAAAGGTTTAATTTACTATTTTCATTATAAAACTGTTGGGGGAGTGGTTTTGTGGTGGTTTTTTGGTTGATTTTTTTTTGGGGGGGGGTTGGAGGGGTTTTATTTTTGTGTCCCCCAGCCTCCCCCCACCCCCGAAAAAAGAAGAAATTAAAAAAAAAGAGTTTCTGCAAGAATTGTTGCTTTGGTCTGATAACACAAAATTGAGCCTCTCTCTGTTTTTCTAACTGTGAAGTCTTCAGACTTTCAGTGTTTACAAGAATGTCAGGGACCTTGACCCTGTTTGTGTTTTTAACTTTAGGAATAGATTTTTTTTTTAATGAAGCCTGACAGATGCATATACTTTGAGCTGGACCACTTGTTTCGTTTCACTGTTGTTCCATCATTCATTTTTCCGTGGTTTTAATAAACATTTACAGCCTTATTTTTACTGCAGAATTGCACCAGTATCATTTAAACTATGAATAATATGGTTAAACAAGCACAGAAAAACTTCAATTTCTTTTAGTTCACTTAGGCTTATTTTTTCATTTTATGTGAAACTGTTAGAAAAATTTTCATCTAGTTGGCAACAAGCCAGTCTTCTCACAGAGTAATGGGATATGTGAAATCTTTTGTTTTGCTGTAATTATACTGGTAGGGAATCTGGTTTATCTTGTTTGAATGCCACTTTCTCATATAATCATCTGATGTGCACCAAAAAAAGTAATGATACCTGTAATGATCCATTTGAGAATATTTAGCACTGGAAAATAATACAGCCTTAAAAAGGCTATTTAATCTGCTTGGCAGTCAATTTTCTATTTAGGTGAATCTGAGTAGTCATATAAGGCTTATTTTTTCTACTTCAAACATACATGACAATGGCCTTCTGGACACTTGCCTAAGCTATACAACGTATACCTAAGCACTATATTCTGCCCTCTGTGGATTTATGAATAGAGGTAATGCTTCTATTCACAAAAGCAACATGGGGCCATCTACATTAACAACTATTCTCCAATATTTGGTGAAGACCTTTGATCATTGTGCCACTACAGCCATGCTTTGGTGGTTATGAAGGTTGGCAACCAAGAACATAATGGAGAAGGTAATATGAAAGCAGTTGTGTCCCCAGTCAGTTTAGGGGGGGCTAGATTCTTGACTCGAACACCCCTGAACCCAGTTTGCACATATATAATGAACATTTTGTAGGAAAAAATGGAGATGAGAAACAGAAAGCAGATAAACATAGACTTATGTCTGCAATAAACTAGAGGAGATTATTTTTCTATTTGTCAGCTGAATACTAAATTTAGTCTCTGCTTAATGTGATTCTCCGTTTACTTTAATCAAAACCACAGGAACATACTAAAAAGAATACAAGTCCTTCCCAGCACCCCCTGTTATTTTTATAGGCTTTGATCTCTGAGGCAGCTGTTACTTGAAAACTGTAAGAAATAGCTATGTAATTAACAGCATGGGAGCCAAAATTGTGAAACTCTTAAGATACAAGAAGGAATTTTTGATAACAAAAAGGGCTATAGTTTTATCTCTTCAAGGCAAACACTAATATTTACTATTTTTATAGAACATACCTGGCACATTACGTTCCTCTTCCTAGTTAAAGAGGATAACTTTCAGTGGCAATACCAGATGCCTTTTTTGAGTATTTGGGTACTTCAGAAATCTGAATTTCATTTTCAGGTTATGAATGAACCTGGATATCAGTGATGTCTCTTTGGAATTCTTCAACACACCAACCTATTGCAAAGACTTTGAAGTCTGCTCTTTTCACTGAGATTTCTGATCCACTGGAGGATTTCAAGCAAGTGATTCCACCTCTATGTACTTCAATTTACTCATATAGAAATTGAGGATGATCGCACTTCTGTATATTACTTTGAGACCTACTGATTGCAAGTGCTGAATGAGAACAGTACTATTTTTATAGGAATTTGTTTTGTGCAATGCCTCCATCTTGATAATCAGAACAGTTTGGATTTAATTCAAAGAGATAGAAAGAGACTTAAATTAAACAGGGCAGTTTTGGGATGTATGAAATAATTGTTTTTTTCATATATAATTATTTTCATTATGAATCTGTACATTTCTTTGGGGATTTAATGTATACAAAGTTTTCCTGAAAAGTCCAAAGCTCTCACCTCCCTTAACTGTAATTTAACTCCAATTTATTGCTCTGTGCAGAAGGTCAGACTATGTGCTGCCCTGAGAAGCATCTAATGATGAAAAAGCCTGTTTTGCATTGATAATATTTTTAAAGACGCAGACTAACAAAAAAAAAAAACCCAAAAAGCAACAAACCACAACAGCCAAAAAACCAACAGAGATTAAAGTTCCTAAAGAAAAAATATATTCTGTGTCTCCAACAGGCAATAATCTCAGTCGTATTCTAGCTCTGGGTCAGGTAGATTTTGTCCATCTTGCTTCAGAGCAAGTGGAGGGGGAATTTTTGACTATAATTAGATCTGAGGAGCGGGGCTACTGTCAAGAGTTTGCTCATGAGCAAGAGAGGAGCTCTTGTTTGCATATTTGCATGCTTTTCACAGCTGGGGAGCCAGCATTAACAAGACTGTTCTGGAGATAAATAGTGCCCTGGTGACACTAGATGGAACAAGAATAGCAGCAGTAGTGTTGCAGGTAACCTTTCTCAGCCTTAGGCTTCACTGATCAATCAGCATACCCTTGGAGGGCTGGCAGGCAGGAGAGTGCCTAGATCTTCATCCCTGTATGATGATTTCCCCTGATCCTCATCTTTGGTATGTTTTATTTTGGATCTTGTTAGATATGTGATTCAAAGCATTATGAATTAGAGCCCAGGCATACAAGTATGTGCAATTAATAGTAGATTTATAAATGTCACTGGCTGATATCTTCATTGTGGTGGCACACAAAAGGCTGCTCTGAATCCTGGACTCCTTAAGGCACAAATCAATGAGTAAAATTATTTAAAAAATGTATGTCCATAGAGCTTTGGATCCTTGTGCTTCTCTCTGGAGTAAAATGCATTAGTGCCCTGGGGAACTGTGGGGAATTACACTAATTTTCTCAATAAAAGAGAATTTAAGAGCCCTCAGCAAGCACTCAGGAAATGGCACTTTGCATTTGGTGTTTGATCATGATAAAAATATTTATTCAGTGGAGGACTAACTGTATTATAACGTTTTAAGGGATTTTCCGCAGATTTTTTTTCCACCCAAATTTATGTCATACATACGCCTGTCAATCACCTGAAATGCATATTCCAAAAACCTTTCCAGAAAGCACAATGAAATTATTCCTTGGGAAACAGGAAACTTCTGAGCTGGATTGGTTTATTTTTTTATGTTAACTGCTTTCATTATGACATTTGAAAGTTCAGATGTGACATTAATAGTCTGTGAAGATGAACTAGCCAGTGACTCACAAATGGCTCCTGAATTCACTGTTCCAGCAAACAGCAGGCAAGGGAAAGCTGCAGTCTGTCAAGTGTTCAGCTGTTTGATCTGCTGCCTGCTAAAATCCCCAGGCACTATGCCCTGCTCTGACCTGTTTCCTATTATTTGTAGTTGAAGCTATTTTTCAGTCACTCAGAAATTATATATTATGCTTTCTCTTTGCTACAAATCTAATTAAAATAACACTGGTACAGGATCTATAGTAAGATATTTGTTTTTCTTGGAAAATTTTTGCTTTAGCTGATATATGGGTAACATGGAGGCCACAGTGTGATAAATTACAGCCTTGCTTTGCCACCTAATACCATACTTCTGAGATTATCTTTTCTCAAATGTTTATTTTGCTCTAAGCCACAGGCCTCAAATTCAGAGATGACCTGAAATAACTGCTGGCTGAAAAAGTTACAGATGATACAGATTTCCACTGGAATTGGATTTTAGGGAGGACATTCAGGTTATACAGAAAGGAACACCAAATTCTCTGTCATTAGGCATGGGCACAGTTTCCTGTAAATGTTTTGAAAAGTATAATTGTGGTCTAACGCATGTGGGCAAAAGTCACTGCTGCCCTAAGTGCTGTGACTTCAGTAGTGTTTGCTATCCTGAAATTCTGACCTTCCTATATCAATATTATCAGAAAACTTGTGGAAAGTGACATAGTTCTCAGTATTCATGGATATTTCAGAATGTTTTGAGGAGGTTCCAGAAAACTGCAAAATACATTCACGGGATAATCACAAGAGAATGCAGAGTCCATTCCTCAGTAATACATCCCTGTTCAATATATTACTTAAACATATGCTTCACCCAGAGACTTAAAGCTTATGCTGTCATATATCCTGACCTCTGCTGATTTCTTTTGTCTTGTATGTGATGAGATCTGTAGGCTTTGTTGTTACATCTGACCAAAATATGTCCAATAGCAGAAGAAGGTGCCAGCCAGGAGAGAACTTCCATACCCAGGCATTGTGAAGGGCACAGCTACACCACACAGTGAAATTGAGAGCAGTGTGACTTCTCTAATGCAATGTCCCTGAACTAATGACTCAGCCTGTGAAGCTGGTGTTATTACCTAAGATTTGGCACCACACCAAAGGAGCTTCATTGCTGTAAAGAGCTCAGCACTGTGTACACTGTCTGAATGTCCTAACACTGGTCAGCAACAGTGATGGGCTCCCCTTATGGTGTGCCTGTTGCCAGGGAGAGCTGCCTGCAGGATTTTTATGTAAAAAAGATATCAACGTTGAAAGCTATACCATAGATCAGTCTGTATTTGATGTGGTGATCCTGAATTATGTCACAGCCCAGAAAGCTCATCAAACTTATGTTGAATCTCCTATCAAAGCCATAAGGCAGGTATTCCCAAGGGGACTGGCTACCAATCACAGGTATCACCAAGTGTGGTCATGTCATAGAAGCAGCTGCACAGTCCACCAGCATCATTGCAGCTGTCTCCAGCTCAGTGTAAGCCATCAGGTCTTGCCATGCTGTGGGCTGGGATTTCTGTGCTGCATTGCTTAGAGGCACAGCATAGGAGATCACTGTTCAGTTTTCTCCCTGCGGTTTGGCAAAAATAAATAATAGCTGGAGCTACAATGGTTAGCACAGGTTTATTAACTTTGAGGGAAACAAATCTTAAAAGGGTAAATTGAAGTTAACTGGGTTGAACACAGGCTAAATCAATAGGTTTATACTCTGTGACCTTCTGTGAGGACAAGCTTGAGGCATGAGACAGAAAAGAAAAGATCCTAAGCTCTAGCTAAATAGCAATAACCAGATGTTTTTAGCAGGTGCTGTTAGCCCTGAACAGTGGGATTTTGCTACATGATGTCTTATTTGTCTAAATCTAAAATAGAAGTTAGACTAAGGCCAGAAAGATGCAGGTGGCTATGAGCTCTGCTTCCAAAAACCTCACAGGCATCTCATTTGCTCTGGCGGGAATGCAGAAGGAAAATTTCTTCTCGAGAGACAACTGATCTAGGAATAACTCTCTCACACAGACTTTCAGGCTTCTTTTGTACATAGATATTAAAAAAAAAAGTAATTCTATGACTCCTGAGACAAATTTTATTATTAGGATTTCTTGATGTTTACCATCCAGGGCAGTTTATACTATGGTTGCATAATGTGATATAATAATGTCTACAGCTGCAAGCCTGCATGAGCTGTTGTTGCCAGCAGCAGTTGCTGCAGTATCTACTATATTACTAGAAAATGACTGAAATGATTTTGAGTATTAGATATAAAATTATAATCTGTGCAGTGAATCATATATATATATATATGTGTGCATATATACACCAAGATTGCAATTGTCTCCATTCCTGGAATATGGTTCAACTGTTAGGATTCCTTTTAATATAAACCAAACAGTCATTTCCTAAAGCTAATGGTGAGTCAATAGTAACATCAAGATGATTTGATAAATGGGTGAATACTGGATTTAAACAAGGTATAGTAGAGAACCACTGGTAGCTTCTGGGAAAATATAGTCACAAATAACCTAGACAAAGAAGTCATTCACATGTTAATGAAACCTCACAACTCTGCTCTGCTTTGGACATGCTCTGGATGAGTCATGAAAAAAAGATAGAAAACAGCTGGGAAACAAACAGTCTGTTTCTTGGAGGTCTTGAAAACTTGATGAAATGTGACAAACATTGCATTCAACCTGGAAAAAAGCCAGCTGATATATCTCAGGAAAAATAATTCAAGTTGCATGTAGTTACTGTGATAGGCAAATCTGGAGAGCAGTAATGTGAAGGACTGAGAAATAGGTGGAATGCTTGTGCTCATGCAACATGAATAAGGAGGCAATTATTCATCTCCATACAACTCTGACAGAAGCATACATGCATTTGTATGCTTTGTATGCTCATTACAACAAATTGAAGATCTTTCAGCAGAAATAACTACTGAGGGATTTTTTAACAGACAAAAGAGGGAAGCATGGAATGGACCAACATTCACAGGATGGTGAAAGGAAGGCTAAGTGATTGAGAATTGAAGAATATGCCAATAGTCTACAAATGGGATAAACAGCAAGAAGGAGGAATTACTTAGAATGTTCTGAGGCAAAAGGAAGGCAGAAATTAAAATTTAGGCTGAATTACTAAGATAAAAACTCTGGTACAGAAATTAATATACAGTGTAAAATTTTCCAGGGAACTATTCAAACCTCGTTGCTAGAAGACTTGTTCAAAGTCTTGAATAAATACATTTGAGCAAGTAATTTATTTCCATTAGCATCAGGACGTGACCTTCTCATGAGCTCCCATTAATGGCAGTGCATTTTGTATGTGCCTTATGTGGCAGCAGCGGGGACTGTGCTGGCTGTTAGTGCTTGGCTGGGGCACAGCAGATTCCCAACAAATGCAGTTCTGATCCATGACAGGACCTGGGACGAGTTTAAACTCCAAGATGAGTCTGCATAGATCCACATTGAGTGAGTACCCTCAAAAGACTTATAAACTCATAAGGCTGTATTAGAATATAAATTACAGTAAGTACATTCTCTATCTATAACCAACTGTGAAAATAAATTTTAAAACTAATGTCTGTCTTTGCTGTTTGTGAGTTTGCAGATTGTGGCTTTCTTTCCCGATTTACTTTTTGAAAACTCAATGACTTTCTGTCCTGATCCTTCATGTGAGCACTAAGTGTCTCACTGTCTTTGCTTGGGCTACAGGCAAAGCTCCTTAATTTGATTTTCTCATTCTTCTTTTGCCATATTGTGCCAATGGGACGATCAATAGGCTCAGCTGCTTCCATTGAAAGGGGCAGTCTCCCCATGGGGTAGATGGGTCCACCAAACTCAGACACACTTTTAAGGAATATTCACAGACTGAGAATGCCCAAATCAAATAGTTGCTGTCCATGACAACCTCCCATAGTATTCATAGTTCAGACAAAATTAAAAGCGTCTGGACTGTTTGGTAGCACATGTGAAAGCAGTTGTGACCTGAAATCACAGATGATCCAGATAAAAAAATAATAAAAGCTACTGCTGCACCTGGAACTGACACCTCTGTCAGAAGTAACCATTTGATGTTTCACCTAAAGATGAATCAAAGACAGATTTGCCAGAGGACCGTCTGGAACCCAGTAACATACTGGTGTGGGGGAAGTTTTTTGCAGATGTACTACAGTGTGTGCATATGATGCCAACACTAAGTTATACTTTTACATTCACATTATTATTAAATTTAGTAAATAAAAGTCTATGCAAGTGTATCTATCCCAAGTCATTTGGGGTGGCTAGCATGAAGTAGCACAAAAGTAAGCTACCTTTCTGTTGGCTTTCTTTTCTAGGATGGATAAAGAGACCATTTTCACTCACAGGATCCTTTTAGTTTTTCAAGTGCCCTATAGAAATGTCCTCTCGTGTTTTGTTTGGGTGTTTTTTTAATGTCAGTATGGGAGTACAGTGTGTGCCTGGGAGTGAATAATGACTCTAAGATGATTAGCATGTTATTAAACTATGGGATAATCACTATCGCTGTCAAGTGTCAGTGCGTGCATTTCATCAGCCCCTGTGTGATGGCAGCTCCTGCGCTGAACTCCAAGTAGCTTTGTATGATCTAAGAATATTTTTCATGGTCAGCTGCTGAATGTGACCCCTTCAGAACTGCACACATTATGAAGAAAACAAAGGTGGATAAACAACACTAAGTCACCCCAAAAAATAATGATTTTTTTATACCATTTAAAATAAGTCTAAACTAGCTTTTTCAGATGGCAGCGTAGTGGTGGGACCAGTAATGTTGAACAAGTTGAGGCATAACAAAATGTGAATATTTCAAGAAATACAGATAACTGTTTTTCAGACTGGCTGATGAGTCACATATGAGGCACCTGCATGATGAAATGAAACTGTACCTATGTGCTACAACTGCTTTTGCATTGGTCAAAGCACAAATCCTGAGTTTGTGGCAGAGCCTTGAGTAAATGCCCTTCTGGAGTTCAGCTGTCTAAGTTAAGGGGTTTAGTGGGCTAAGCCCAAGATCAACTCCTTTGCTGACAAGAACTATTGAGAGGAAAATTTGATGTGAGGGCCTGCCCCTTCTTTGGCTTGGGAGTTGTTTTTCAGCTGAGTGTTTACTATTGCTTTCCCCATGTTACTGTGTAGCTATGTCACAACTGTGTCTTCACCAAGCTCTGATCTCCGAACATGTACCTAGACCCAAGCCCACGGGGTGGTCTTTCTGGCTTGGAGCTGCTCAACACTGAGGACTCACTGGGAGATCAGTGGAGTGTATCTCACCCTGATTGCTGTCAACCAGCCCTGATGGTGATGCTGACTTACTGATCCCAGCTCCTTGATGACATCACTGCTTACAGCAGCCTCCCTGTCAGGCTCACCACCCAGCTCAACTTCCCTTCCATATGCAGGTGGCCCTTGCTGCTCCTTTGACAATTTCTCACTCTACTGATTTCGTGTACCTGAGTAACTGGGTTAACTTTGCTTGGTTTGGGGGGTCAAAATAAAGCTATAATAATTGCTTTCCAAGGTCCAGCATATTGCTTAGTCAACAACTGAATGCAAATTTTTAAGTAATGCTGTATTTTACTCAGATGAGTGAGACTGAAGGCAGAGAGATATACTCTGTGAAGTGATATGTTTGAACTACAGTTCACCTGCTGAGAGATTTTAATTTGTACCATCCTGCAGCTGTGTCTCTTCAGCTGTGAGAGCCACTGTACAGGATAAGAGAACATGGCTGGCTTTCCCCACTGAAAAACTAATTTAATTTGGTTGGTTTGGGTTTTGCCAGTGAGCTGGCATTTAATCACTAAAATGTGTCATTGCTGCTAAGCTGCGTGACAGCTTGATACACCAAAGGATGCTCCCCACTGAAAATGTAAACTTTTTATATTGTATCATTTTTTACCTGAGGAATCTACAGATTTTTTCTAGTAATGGCTTTCCCTTTTTCCAGGTAAATTACAAAAAAGAGTCTTCATTTCCATTCTGGTGTCAGTGAAGCTAAACAACTCTTGTTCTCCTATCTTACTTTACAATGTATTTTTCTTCTCTATGATCATTATTTAAAAGCATGAAGGCAATAATATGTTTTTCCTGTGGGGAAAAAAAAAAAGAAAAAGATTTGTATATCACACTAGCCAAGCTGCTGCTTTTTCCTGCTCTTCCTGGCTTCTAGCATAGCTCTTAAAGAGACCAAATGATTCTTGCATCTCCCAGCTGTGCAAAATGCAATTTCTGAAGTAGAATACAGAGGATTATAGCCCATGTTAGGTACCATCAAGAACCTACTACTGCTCAGAGTCTTCAACTTCATCATAGCCACTGTTATATTTCATGGTCCTTGATATATTTTGATACCTCTAGCCATACTGAAGATACCAGGTGTCTCAATGTACTTTTTCCCTATAATTTCCCTCTGCAATTGTTGTTGGGTTGGGTTTTTCTTTGACAGCATTTTGCAACAAATGATTTGTCAAAGACCTTAGTTTCTGAGCACCTGATACTGTAAATCATTTCTCTGCTGTCCACCCTTTATAAAAAAGGCATTGCTAGCTCTTGTCAGGGCAGACTTTTACTTTTATCTTGGCACTCAGTGCCAAAACAATTTTTGTAGTCTAGGAAAAAAACCCTTCTCACATTTTGAAACTTCTAACTCTCTTCTGGGTTGCAGGACCTAAAATATTGTTTGGATGCCATACGTTATTTAAATTCACTGATCTTGAAGAAAAACAGTTCCTTGTATTTTTCAGATGTAATTTATGATCACTCCTAACAAATGGAAGACATTTTCTGCCTTCAATTTTAGTGAAGCAAAGTGCTAAATTTGCATTATGAGATTAAAACCTGAAATAGAGAAGTGAAAGATAAAAAATAATGGAATGGTGAATTTAAGTACCTGACAATAATCTATATCCCTGTTTCCCTAGCTGTCACCTAAATTTCTCACAGGCGCATTCTGGCAGTGGGAGCCAGCAAGACAGTTCAACCACATCTGCTTGAAGTGCTACTTTTCAGCACCAACCTTCTCACACGCCACTAACCTTTTGTTTAAACTTTTGATGGTATGTGTGCTATCTAGCATTAACCAAGCCTTACCATGTTTTTGAAAGTGCTGCACCATTTCCTTCTAACTTCTCAACTTAAGGAAACATTGTATTGGAGCTTTGATTAACTTACTGTCTGTGAAGATACAGATTAAATCTTCACCAGACTGAATTGTGCTTATAAGGATTTTGTTGATGGCTTTTTATAGTGTGTTGACATTATGTCATTATGTGCAGATGGAAAAATTTGGATTTCTTTCTCCCACTTACTGTTCTCCTACACATGTACACACAGTCCCTCATGTATACATTTGCCAGGTTTAAGAGGATCAGATCATCATAATTAGAAGAGAGTTTTAAACACCAATGTTTTAAATTTGTATGTTTATTCCTCACTCACAATCAGCTCAGCCCAGGGCTACATCTGTATTTAGTTGTGACACCAAACAATTCCATTTGCATAGAAAAGTTTGCACATAACAAATGAAGTAAGAACTTCATTTGTGGTATGAATTATCATCCTTTCTTAGGCATAATTTGCAAAGGTATTTGCAAGTCTTATTTTTACGTTTTCTGAAACCTTCTGAGGCATTGTTCTGTGACCTAAGCTGCCAATAACTTTAAAAACAGAATTTGGTGTGAGTGTCATAGAATATGCTACAAAAAAGAGATGAATGGAATACATAATTTTCATTTCAGTTTGTCTCTGCATTTGATTTGGGACACAATATTAGAGGTTGTATTTTTAATTTTTTTAGATAAATTCTGGCTTTTGCTGTACTTCTGACATGGGTCCCTTACTTCTGCTCTTAGGTTGGTGATTGTTACCTGAACACGTACACATCTTTCTTTCACAGAAGTATTTTTTTCACATTTCAAGCTACCTCCTCTTGTTTCTGTTTTAGATTTTAATTTGTTACAGAGCTTCTGTTTCCTGTGATTATGTATTTGAATTCAACTATCTTAATAAGATGAGAATCTACGAAAAATTAACAGTTACTACTTCCGGCTGTTAGTTACTGGAATTTTACCATCCAGATAATACTGGAATTTACTTTTTATTTACAAAGTTGTTAATCACTATGTTTCCAGACAATTCTTATTAATATAAAAATTAATTGGAAATCATATCACACCAGCTCAGCTTATCAACTTGAATGGAAGATTCACCTGCCTAGGACAAAACTCTTTTTTTGACACCTTTTATCGGCTTTAAATAAAGGAATGCTCATGCATTAAATTGAAGGAAACTAATCTGTATTGTGGAGTTGCCAGCTGTTTAACTCTTTAGGAGTTAATTAAAGTAGTTTCAGCTTTTTAATGTTAGTATGGTTAAAACAGTGACAAATTTTGATGAAATTAAGGGACTGCTATTTTATTTGTGACAATGGTTACATGTCTGGTTCCTTGCAAGCAATGAACAACTTCTGATATTTGTTAATTGCTCTTTAGGCAATATTTATTACACATGCTGTGCAAAAGTGATGTTAGAGAAACTTACCATGAGATACAAAAAGAAGTATGTTGTTTTACCAGGAGCAGACGAATTCCAAATGGTTAGGTCTTCAAAATACGTCAGAGACTTCTTCAAACAAGTAATGAGTGGTATCCCTCAGGCATCTGTGTTGAGAATGGTCTTGTTCAACTTCTCTGTCAATTACATGGAGAGTGGGGTTGAGTGCACCCTCAGCAAGTTTGCTGATGACACCAAGTGGTGTGGTTCAGTTGATACACTGGAGGGAAGGAATGCCATCCAGAGGGACACGCCTGTGAGGTGGGCTGATGCCAACCTGATGAAGTTTAACCATGACAAATGCAAGGTCCTACACCTGGGTCAGAGCAATC
>JANRGW010034079.1:18674-33350 GCA_024733675.1 Psilopsiagon aymara | reverse complement strand
CCCATGGCAGGGGGGTTGGAACTAGATGATCTTAAGGTCCTTTCCAACCCTAACTATTCCATGATTCTATGATTCTACTTAGTCTAATTTTTATTAGAAATCAATATTTATTAACCAATATGGACATGCATTCATGATACAAAATTGTTTATATACATATCACCTTGATACAGTTTGCAGTAATCAGACTTTTTGCACTGTTCCCAACAACTCTTGCATGAAATGGACTCTTAAGTGTAATCCTTCCTAGTTCTAGTGCTTTTTCTCTCTTTACTCCAGACAAATTCAAGACAAAAAATCATGGATAGGTATGCTGCATCACTGCAATTAATACTCTTTATTACCAAGCATAAGGACAAGTTGGACTTCAATGATGTTTAAAGGTCCCTTCCAACCCAAACCCTTCTAAGAGTCTATGACAACGTTATTGTTAACAAAATGCCATAAGATCCTCAGTAACACTGTACATATTCTTGAAAAGAACTGTTTTTCCCAACCTCAAGCTACTGGGTAAAAAGAAAATCCAGAAAATATAAAGGTCAGTTTCACTCCAGAATAAGCCCAGGACTAACCTGTTTCCTATTCCTAACACTATTGCACTGGGTACTGGGCATTGGGATTTAGAAACAAGAGCCTCAAGGCAGGTAACAAGTCAGCATTTGCAGATTTGGTCCACCTCTGGAAGTCTTGCTCTAATGCAGATTTTTAATTGCCTTTTTCTAAACAGTTCTGCCAAGAAGGCAAAATAGCCCTTAGTGGGTGCTTCTGAGGTCACCCTAAAGTACACTTCGTACAGCAGAGCAGTTACAAGGGATTTACTCAATATGTAAAAGAATGCACTGGGTTCTTTCTATATGCCTACAAGCTCCCTGTTGTACAGAGCTGGTCCTCTGGAGACAAGCAAGTGAACTGGAAAGACTCTGTGGCAATGTGTAGGAAGGTGACCTGTTTTAAAAACAAAACACATACCCCAAAAAAACAAACTAAACAACTAAACTAAACATAAAAAAAAAAAAAACAACAAAACCCCATACCACTATTAATACAAGAACACCACTTCAAACTTCCAGGAAAAAGTGGATTCTCCACCACCACAGGAATTAAACAGAAGCTCTTGTTTATAAATGATACATAGTAGCATTGTAACTTGGAATATTCAATAGCATGGGATTTCAGACAGAAGAAGCAATTTCTAAGAGGAATAAATTAAATTTATCACTGTAAGGGGGCTATTTCCTGCTTACAGAAAGGAACATTACAAGTGAACAGGTGTAACACAAAAGGCACAAAGATGTCTTCTCTTGTTTAGGCTTCCCCCTCCCCTTCCTTTCTCATTATGGCGACACTCATTTCCTTGTCCAAGCTCCTTTGTCTCTTCTGGGGAAAGCAGGCTGGTCTACACTAGCAATTAAATTGAGGAGAGAGAAGCTAATTGCCTAATTATTAGAAATAAGGAAGTTGAAGATCTGAGGCCAAGAGAAGGCAGGTAAAAATGGTCTCCAGAGTTTACAACAAAATAGCAGATCAGAGGAAACTGAAAATGCCCAGGTACAACCCACTAGCTTTGTTAAACTTAGGTTTATGTCTGTTTGCAACTAATATGTAAGGTATAGCTGTAGTGCAGCTCATCATAGCTTAACAGCAGCTTTTATAATACAAAGCATGCACCATGTAAGTACAATCATACAACTGTTCCCAAACCAATTCTAGCATGCTTCTCTCTCCCTCTTCCATTAGCACTTTTGGCTATAAATCACACTACAATCACTCAACCATGTTTCAATTCCCAATAACTTTCAAATAAGCCCACCCCACCCAAGGAGCTATGATCATTTCTGATGTAAGGAGACTCAGGCTACAACGTATTCCCTAAATTTCATATGAAGCTTTTGGTTGAACAGTCCTGTATTAAAACACTAACCAGCACAGTAAAATACTCACCCCAGACCATGCAAGTCAAAAAGTTTCTATATTTAAGGTATACTGTTTTCCTTAAAATAAAATCATATATTTTGACTATATAAACTGAGGCTGAGACTCTCTACAGAAGATGATACAGGCAATCGATAAAGTCATTTTAAGTTTTGATGGGAGTTAATGTTGGATATTTTTAATAGATGAAAAATGTTTTGCCACTGAGAAAATGTTTCTAATCTTTAAATGGGTTGACAGCTTCTGAGGAAAAAAGTAAAACTGAAATAACCCACCCAAATTGTACACTATCTCATCTACTGGGAGGTACATTGGAATTCCAGAAACACTAACATTCTTAGTACTTGAGAAGTTTGCTGGAAAATATCTTAGAAGCAATGGCACAGAAATGATGCACAACTTTAAGAACTATAATTCAGATTTATTCCCCTTAGGGTATTCTCAAAAGGAACATATGAAGCTTCAGATACATGCGAAAAACAGACAATAGAGTATCACCACAATTCAAACCACAAAGCACATACACCCAGGAGATACAGGAAGGAAAAAGTCATGCAGCTGAAACACATTGAGACAGTAAAACATTCTACAGCTTTCCAAAGGAAAGAAGCACTTCATTAAATAAAACACATTTGCACCCTTCAAACTAAAATCCAATGTGGTTCAAAAAATCAATGGACTAAAACAATTTTCAGTAAGATGTTATGGTCTTGGTTTTAGTTTGTTTTTTTTCTGGTTGGGTTTTGGGGGGTTGTTAGTTTGGGTTTTTTTTGTTGGGTTTGGTTTTTTTTCTCTGGGGGTTGGAGAGGTGTTTATTTAGATTTGATTTGGTTTTGAGGGTTTTGGTTAGTTGGGTTCTGCGTGTGGGTTTTGGGTGGCTTGGTTTTTGAGTGTGTTTAGTCTTATCGCATACAGAATCTTAGGATGCAGATTAGCCAACTAGAACACATCACTTACTTCAGGAGACACATCAGCTTAATGAAGTAACTCAATGAAACTTGCACTTAATTGGGAACGATCTACACTAAGCCTGACCTTCCCTTGCCTGCCAAATCATCAATTCTTATTTCTGAAGCCCCGCAGAATAAGGAGTCAGCAGTGCTCTTTTCTAACCACCACTCTGGCTAGATCAGCAGATGAAACATAACTTTAGATCAGCAGCAGGTCTCCCAAGTTCCCACGGTGCCATAGATGTACTAAATGGGACAAGCATATCCTAAAAAAACATGATAATATGAGGGAAAAAGGCTCCACAGCATCAAGCAGTACAATGCTTGAAACCTCATAATCAAAGTGACAGTTTTCAAGTGCCATTTACAATGCCCTAATCTGGAAACATCCCAGCTAACCCATCTGATCAACTATTTCACAGATGGAAGCACTTGATGGCTAATTGGCAAGTCCATTATTCAAATAAAATAGCTATCTGCACTTCTATTTTCTATATTCCAAGTCAAGGTGTAAACACTCCTGATAAGACACAGGTCATTTCTCTGTCTCTCCCTCCTTTTCCATTTGGATTTTTTCCCTTCTCCTCTGCCATCAAATACGTTAAATCAGAAATAGAGAATCAGTTTTATTTTCCATTTATTGCACTAGAACAGTTGTCTGCACCAACAGAGCAATGTAAATGAGTATTTAAAAACCAAAATCCATCAAGTAATAAAAAAATTTTCAACATGTTTTGAAGTGCCATTATTTCACTCCCTCTGACCACATCTGGATTCAGGAGATTAGACAGGATGTGTTCACACGGACAAGAACTTGGATTATTGTTCTGAAAGTGTTGAAGAGAGAAGGCTCTGCTAAGAATGCACTTTATTTGCTCACAAACTGTATCCAGTAGGATTGCCTAATAGAGGCATATGTGGCACTGTAGCAAACAATAGCTCAGCATACAAAATGAAGAGGAATGCTGCTCCAAATTCCTGCCTGCTACATAAGTATAATGCTTTTACGTACCCCACAAAGCCTGCTAATTTGTCTGCAGCAAATGTACAATGCAAGTGAAGTATTAAATCACTAGTGAAATTCTGTGGTGGGCAGTATTCCAGGGGGATGAACAGAGAGACAAAGAATGAACCAGGAAAGGGAGGATAACTAAAAAACATGACAAGGGGCAGGAGGAAGAAGGGAGGAGACCATACAAAAGAAGGAAAACAAGGGCATTGCCAAAATCTGAACTTCCATGAACAGAACAGAAATTAAAGTAATAAGCATTTTGTTTGGAACATTACAACACATTCAAACGTCTACCATTCCCCCATATCTTTTTTTAAATCCCTTGGGTTTTTTATATATATTCTCATGGGGCAAAATAAAAATGCCTACAGTACTCAGCATGTAAGACAATTTCTGCATAAAGAAGCACTGCAAAGAAGGCCTTATCTACTACATCAAGTTCAAAACTAAGCATGGGTATCCTCCCATACAAAGAACACAAAGTTAATGACCAAGTTCACTATCAGGAAATAGCATGGATGGCTTATGTGATGCCAAAAGCTATCAGATTCTCTTCCCTCTCCTCTTGTCCACCTGCTGCCTCATGAAGACAGCCCTCTGGTCATCTAAGACTAAAAGAGAGGAAATTGCTTAAAATTTCTAAGCCACAAAGTCAGTGGAGAGGAAGCTTATTGTTGAAATATCACCTTAAGATCACTTCCTTAAAGGTATGTTTATTAGCCATATAAAGACAGGCTTAGGGTCAGTGGAATTTAGCACAGTCCACCTCCGGACAACTCAACAGCAAGCTCAGAGAGCAAGTATTACTAAAAGAGAGCCATCATGAGATCACTGAAAGGATTTTTCAAGTGGAATAGAAGACACAAAAATACTTGTAAAGAAAGTTGTAAAAACATTAACGCAAAGAGCACTTGAGACAACATGTTGAGCTTGGAAATGGAAAACAAACAAGATAATAGTCAGAGGAGGTGTTTTTACCAAAGTGAAAGACCTGAGTAATTGCTATTGGAGAAACTAAGGCAAGCCACTGAGAAATAATTTTTTTGGCAGAGATCAAATAGGAACTGTGCTGACCAAGCATTTGCTGTTACTTGAACGTTAGTTACAAAGCAAATCAAACGGACTGTTAGCAGACCTTATGTGATTCACTCCTCTTGCTAAGCAAATCCCCAGCAACAAGAAAAATAAAAAAAACCCTAAACTGTTATAAAATTACTTTGAAAATGATTCCCTTTCTACAAGACTATACACACAGATGATTGTTATGTCAGCAAGAATGACTCAGATATTTTTACTATGTTCAACTTTAAAAGCAAAACTTTCAAAGACAGAACTGTGACACAGCAGTAAGAAAAACAAAAAGCTTTGTACAACTGTTTAGAACTGTCTCGTATGAAGAAATGGTAACAAATTTGTTCACTTTCTAGCTATGAAGAAATGGTAACAAATTTGTTCACTTTCTAGCAGGGCAAAGCACGTCCAAAAAATATCCAACTTCTCTCCTCCACCTCAAAGCCATCTGATTCACCCTGGATTATCTCTCAACTATAAATCAATCAATACTCAGAACAAAAGTGACCTTTGAAGAGCCACTGAAACTGTATTTTGAGGACTTAAAATTATTCTTTTTGAAAAGCCTTCCTGCTGATTCAATAAACCAAAAGACTACAAAAGTAGTCAAGATAACCAGTGCAAGCAGCAACTTGCATGAAGAGCAATTTAGTTTTCTGCCCTTTTTTTAATCCAACACATACTCATCAATTCATTTAAGAGACAATTCCACACTTAAACACAGAGCAGCTCTGCAGACCAGAGCTGCTATAGGAGTTCTGCAGGCTTTTGAATGTTCTATTGTCTGCCACAATCTTCTAGCAAGCTTTAAGTTAAAGCTGCGAAATTCAGAAAGCAGCAGAGAGTTAACTGTAAATTTGAAAAACAGCTTTGATATGCGTCAAGTTCAGAGAGGACTAAGAAGTGAAAGCTTGAGTGATTAGACTGCGCAGATGTTAAAAAAATGAAGAGTCATGAAGCAGGCTGGCAGCTCAGAGGAACAAGAGAAATAACTGTTTAAGAAAGTAAAACTAAAAATAACTGAGGGCTGCTTGAAGATTCGCTAAGAGAGCGTGAATAGAATTTCAGTTATAAAAAGGAAAAAAAATTATGCACCAAAAGTTACAGTTTATTTGGCAAAACACCTAGAGGCTGTAAATCAGCCTAGAATATTTCACCAAATGCTTCAGTATTAAAACAATCCTTTTCTAGTTATACTGGACACAAACACACTACACACAACCAAAAGTACCTGTGGGTTTAGCAACTTCAGTCATCCCAGAAGCAAACTCACACACACATCATGAAGCCTAAGACAAACAGAACTAATTCCTCCAGGACAAGAGTCTGTATTCTCAATATAGAACAGAGCCCTGGAGGCAAATGAGGAAAGCAGAGAAAGGCCAGCTACTGTGGCCAGCCAAGATTACAAAGGAAATTACACTGGAGCCCTTTCCTTAAGGAAATAATTCTTCCTACAAGCCTCAGACAAAGAATCACAGAATAGTTAGGGATGGAAAGGACCTTAAGGTCACCTAGTTCCAACCCCCCTGCCACGGGCAGGGACACCTCCCACTAAACCATGCCACCCAAGGCTATGTCCAACCCGGCCTTTGAGTTTGGGTTATTTTTTTCCTCCCTATACCCACAGTAGTCACCACAATGTAGTAAGATCAGCCTGGTTTAATTTTCAAGACCACCTGCCCTATCAATAGGCCATGAAGAAAAGTCCTAGGACTTGCTCTAGTGGTAGCAGAAGTCATAAAATGTGTGTAGGTCTCCCACTGGAACAAGGGCAGCTGCCAGAAGGCCTTTTTTCTGTGAGTATAGTTACATTAGTGAGGACTACAGAAGAAATGAAGAAACAAACGTACGTATCTATGGCTACAACTACCTGCAAGTAATAAATTTAATTCAAATTACATCCTAAAATTTACATATACTTCAGTGTCTGACAATGCCAATCACAATGTGATCCAAGGACTGAAGTACATCATTTATGAAGGAGCAAGTGGGAAAAAAAATTATGCACCAAAGGAGCTCAGCTATTCAGAGCAATCTTTATGTACTTAAAATTCATATAATTGGAAATTTTTTATTTTATTCTGTGCTTCCAATGTTTTTCAATCCAGAATTTAAAATGTTCGGATGCCAAACGAAAGGTTTATAAACATTCTGTAAACTCAGCACCAACACAAGAGTTTATACTGACAAAAAAACCCAGTCAGGCTGTGACAATAATCTGCATACACTTACACAGCATCTCTAGAGTCAGATTATTACTATGAACCTTTTTTTTCCATGTTGTTTAGATACAGTAAATTGAGTATTTCAGAATTTATTAATATTATAGAAGATATTAACAAGCTATATACTAACCTGTCCCAGCCCAGGCATACCACCTCCAAGTCGCAGAAGTCTATCCATATTTCTAGAAAAACAGAAACAAAGGAAAAATGTTCCCAATCTCTGAAGTGTTTACTAAATTGCTATCTATATAATTCACCTTCAGTCACTCAGTATGTCAAAAATATTGGTGGTAATTACAACACAACATCAGACTTCCTGTTAATTAACACCACATATTAATTCAAGAAGCTGTCTTCCATGCTAATTAACAGACTTCGTTTTATTGCTTTGGTTTTGGGTTATCCCCATTTCTGAAGACAAGCACTCTTCACAAACTTTTCAAAACTTTCCTCTCATTCAATTAATTGGGGGATTTTTATTGCTTAAAACAGCACCTACATCCAGGAAGTGCTTAAAACTTATTAGATATACAATCAAGTTTACTCCAATTTGTTCAGAAAGCATCAATAAAAATGTGAAAGTAAGGATTTTAAGCATCCTCATTAGTAAGTTCTGTGCTAATTAACTTACAGCTTGTCAGTTATTATCAAAACTACATATAAAAGACACTGAGCAGATTATGGATCTCTGAATTATCATCAAAAGCTGTTTTTTTTTAATGAACTCATTATACTAAAAAGAAATACTGTAAAGTAAACATTTAATGTGTATATAGTTAGAAAACTAGTGACAATACTGTCATTTAATACATTTCCAGTGTTGCATGTGCCATTGCTTTAGTGCAAGATTATTCCAATCAATGCGACTAACTCATTACTTAAAGGAAAAAAAAAAACCCAACCAAAAAAGCAGCAGCTTTTCTATCTCACAACTTTCAAAGGAGTGACCTCCAGGAATAGGAACTGTTAAGGTACTCAACCAAAAAATTACACTAATGTTTATTCGCTTTCTTTTGTTGAAAAGCACTCTATCAATCTACAATTTAATTGAAGAAGTAAAGGTTCTGTCACAGCTGTAACAGACCTTTCTCTTGCTTGCTTATCTTTATACAACAAAACTCAGTGATAAAACAAATAAAAAAAGCCTACTGAATACTACTTTTTGAACAGCTGCTTTCAGCAAATCAAGCCATCTCCAAAGGTTATAGAAATGAGTAAACTTTTATGGCTTATTTGTGAAATAGATGACACTGAGTAATCAGAAACTTAATTGCACAAGTCTTAACGCAACACAACAAAGCCTGTTCAGGTAATACAAAAGCAACTGAGAAGAAGTAGTAGCAATACTTCCAATATGCATACTCCAAATGGATGTTACACGTAAGAAACTTATACACATAACTTCAACAGATTACATTAATACTAATTCAAGAAGCTTTTTTAAAAAAAAATTAGTTATGCAAAAGAACTTTGAACTTCTGATGAAAAATAATTTGCTTTGTGTATTAAAAGTCATTAGGTTGAAGGTTAAAGGCTATACACTAACAGGCCTTATTTCAGTTGAAGTTTGTAACAGATATTTTAAGCTTCTTGATAACACACAAAGAGGCAGTATTTGAATTTACCACCACACAAGATTACCTAACTCCTACTTTAATCATGCATGGAATTTCACTCATTTCAAACAACAATATCTAAGACACACAGATATGTATTACTTGCTCCACTCGCTAATTTCACTTTCCTAGTTTAATACACTAGCAAGCTATTATCTTCATATGATTCATTCCCTTGATTTTGTAGAACATGCAAACCCAGCAACGGGGGGCTCAAATAACATTAAGTACTTTCTTAAAGCTAACTTGGCACTGTAAGAATTTAAAGGGATTTATTAAAGGGTCAGTGGCTACATTTCTCTTTTCAGACAGTCACTGAAACCAAGCTTCTTTATTACAGGCAAAGGCTACACATAAAGCACACATACTTTCCTATCCTGAACTATAATAAATTCCGAATCAAGTTGTAGGATTTCCATGGAAAGGTTAAGTTGCTGTTTAAAGCTATTATGTAAGCACATGGTAAATGGCTTCAAGTCACATGTACAAAGCAACACCAACTTCATTTCATTTTACCCCTCTGTGGTAGATACTCCTCCATTGAAACCCACAATGACTCATCTTTCATGACACTAATGAGGGCTGAAGAGTAGCTGAGAATCAGATTTACAGTAACTAAAATTATGATCAATCATAGCTGCACATTTATTTTAAGAAACTCTTAGTCTCTACAACTGGTAACCATAAAACTGGTCTTTCCTGCAACTACAACTTCCATAAGATGATGAGGTGTATTACCTCTGTACATTTAAGAGGTAATATTACATTACAAATCTTATACCTACCTACATTTCACTTTACAAGTGAAAATCAGTTGTTATTTCTAGTTCATTAATATTTACATAATTTATTCTAACTTCTAACCCAACCGAATAAACAGTACATAATTTATAAAAACATATTTTGCCGTATTAAAGTTGGATTAGAATAACCGGTTACACAAACTGAAACAACAAAATCTCATTGTCTTACAGAACTGGAGGGATATGACATTTCCCAGCCAGGACAGACTAGCCACCAAAATGAGGATGTTCTGATTCTCAAGACAACAGCACAAAGGAAAGAAAAAGTATTTACAAACCAGTTGTAGATGCACAGCAAATTATTTCACTAATTCTGTGTTTTGACTCTGGTTAGAGTTCTGGCAACTAATACTTTTTTATTTGTAACTGAAGGTGGTTTAGTTAGTTCTAGTATATTTATACCTAATCATATTTGTTCACTTTATATAAAGCTCTGAAGAATTTAGGCTAGCGTTCCAAATTAAAATAAATTTTATTTTTGGTCATCCACTGTGCCCAAGTATTTCAGCCATAAGTTCAGTTTATGAAATAATGTTTTTGTAAACCTTCAAACAGCTTGAGCAAAATTTTTGGGTCTTAATTAAGATAATTTTAGCATTTACAAATAAAGCAAATATGCATTTCTAACCTGGTGCTCAGCAAGAGGTGATAGCAGACAAAACTCCGCAGCAGCTCCCACTTTTGACTATAAAAATGATGCCAGTAAGTCTTTCCTGTAGAAAAAAAGTAGAAAGGATGGAAAGGGCAGAAACCCAGTAAAATTTAGAAACAGTAGTATATGTAAAATGAAATGTTACACTGATGACCTACAAAAAGACAAAGCACCACTGAAGAATAACCCAAAGAATGCCTTTTATTTTTTTTTCCCCCTCCTAGTACTATATAATTCCTGGAAGCTGTACATGCCATGTCTTGCCCAAGTATCTGTAACACTGAAATAAGTTCCCAAGTTTCTCAGAATTCCATGCAAGAGTGAAGTATTTTAATAACCCGTTTAAGCAACTGAATGTTAACAAATGATTAAAAATGCCCTTGCGAACTGGAACTACAGTCCTTTGTCACTGGGTCTGAAAAATTTTGCGACAGTTAAGATGACCTAAGCACAAAGGTAAAGCACATTCCACAGGCATGGACAGTTTTCCTATTTGCTCCTGCAAGACCTGTTGGTGTCACTGGGAAAGTCACAGAGGCCCTTAGGTTTGCCTAAATTCAGGTTAAGAAAGGGTACTTCACATGCAGTTTAGGAGTTAAAAAGTCCCCTCCCCGAGCATACTGCCCACTAATTCAATCCACTCAACCATTTGTAGTACAGCGTTTTAAAACAGATCTGTGAAATGATCTGTGGACATGATTTGATAGACATTTTTTTCAATGTCAATGTTAACATAAGGAGCAGTGGGGAAGCTGCTGCTGCTGCTTACCAACTTGATGCTGCTTTCTCAGTACTGCCAGGACAGCCATTTGTGCAGCCTTGCAGCAAACTGATAGGCTAACAAAAATGTTGGTTTTAACCCTCTTCACTTCACAGAGGATTCACACTGCATCCCAGAAACAGTAGTCTTGGCATAACAGAAAAAAAGGTTTTGGAAAAGCTGATTGCTTCTAACGCTAATCCAGACCCCAGAAGGCATTTGTGTCAAATCATTTTTTATTTTGTTAGGAACAGAGGGAATTTAACAAAGACCACTCTGAACCTTAAGTACAAGAGGACAAAGAACAAAAGAGTTTACTGGTGCTGACAGGCTGGGATGGAATTCCACTAAAAAGTCAAAAGAAAAAAGTGACTACATTTCTGCTGGCTTTGCAAAAGGAAATGATCCAGATCAGACAAGACAGGATCACAACAGCAGCAGTCGTATTAGCACAGGCTGCAACAGAACTGCAACCAGTTCACAAGTGGGCTTCAGAGTTGCAACCCAATTCAGTTTTAGCCAGCCGGCCACCCAGGAGTCCTGCACCCTCTTTCCCACTTCCTATAGTGATATTAAAGAGACAGATCTCTGTGAGCTTAGTGGGTCTCCTAGGGCAGGCACATGACATTGTAACTTGCAGGTGAGAATTTTTCCTCTCTCTGCTGCAAAGTGCAAAAGGCTAGTTTTAATTACACACTTATCCACTGTTTTTTCCCCTGTACGCATACTTAAAGATATATATAAAAACCACAGAAGACTAAACAAACAGTTCCATACGAGAAAGTTGCAGAAAGATGCACAAAGTCAGTTATAAACATAATAAACTTGCACTTTGGTGGGACAAAACACACCCAAACAAAAGACCCTAGCTAAGTAGCTTCTCTATTTGTGCCTGTCCATGCTTGAAACACCTCAGCTAAAAAGCCTTGGACAAAGGATGGTATTTAAAAAAACCCAAAAAACTTCCATTACTGTAATTTTTTTAAACCAGTCCTGGGTTCAAAAGGGAAAAGTTTTTTGCCATTAAATATGTGGTATAGTATATACTTCATGTCAAAGCACACACAGAGCATCTCACAACTGATCTGGAAACATACTTTTTTTTAAAATCATGTCTAATATGTGTTCATAATACTACTGTTAGGTAACTAACAATTGGCAAAGGTCGTCCATTTGGAGAACTCTGGTTCATCATTCAGTTGTTGGTTGCTACTTTCAAGTCACTTGAATGTTGATTTAAATGCTGACTTTTAATGAAAATATTTTTCGTAACGTAACATAGGGATGAAATTATGTAAGTGCATTATGCACAAATGTATACATACACACAGGTATAAACCAATAGCTACTGTGCCTATACTTCAGAAGTTTCAGCATGTATTTTGAAACTGACTTGAAATAGCCTTAAATTACTGTTATCTTTTTTCATGAGAAAAATTTCACACTACAGTGCACTATTTTTATCCAGCGTTAACACTCCATGATGCAATCCCTCAAGAAATGAGGGTTCTCCCAGGTTGACAACTTCTGAGTTATTACAAAAAAAAAAAAAAAATCAACAAAAAAATTCAGAAATAGCTTCAACATACATGGAAAACACTGGCTACTAAACTACCTAATTAGTGGAGAGAGTTATCAGGCTAGACTTGGGTGACAGCAATTTATTCCACACTTTGCAATTTGTACACTGAATGACTTGGTGAAAATCATTTCATCTTTGATAATTCGGCTTCTCCACCTGAGAGAGAATACTAAGCTTTTTATAAGCACTTCCAGATCTCCCGTTGCCAAATTCCACATAACAGATGGATTAACAACTTTAACAGCATGTTAAAAAATGGTTTAAGGCTTTTTTGCTGCAACTATGACAGTTTCAACTTCACTAGGGATGACAAACAGCTATGAAGGTAAATTAATTGAGAAACTTCATCTTGCAGAGAAACAGCATTTCACCAAGAACAAAACCTCACTGCATGTAAAGTCATCAAATGCTGAATGAAAGAAACCTCAACCAGGGACTTCACATGTGACAAGGGGGGTGGGGTGTGGATCTATCTTTCTATAAGTTTTGTATGAAAAGAGAGATTAAAAAAATCCCAACATTAATTTGTAGTAATCTGTTCATTAAAGCTAAAGATTAACCATGCCATAAAAAAATGCTGTCTCAGTAGTGCAAGTCCAGAGCTACATGACTATTTTGCTTCCATAACTTGCTTAGCTCTGTAAACCCAAAGTTTCTGGACTGTACAGACCTGTATCTCAATAGACCTGAGCTGACTAGAAGGTATGCAGGTCAGCTTCTCAGACTCTGCCTTCTGATTTCCAGAAGCACAGCAAACCTAGTTCTAACTACATTAATTGCTGAGCTAGAGTCACCAAAGTAACCCAGACCCAAGCAGGCTACTCTAACGCTACTTAAGTACATCCACACCAAACTTGTAGTTAAGGAAAATAACCCAAATCACAACACCACAGAAACCCACAAAAATAATTTTAATTTTATGCTATATATAAAGTAATGAGCTTCTCTGAAATCTACATAAGTGTGGGTACTGTGGAACCATTCCCTGCCACAGACTCATAAAAACATAGAATAGTTAGGGTTAGAAAGGGCCTTAAGACCATCTAGTTCTAGCCTCCCTGCCACGCACAGGACACCACACACTAAGCTACCTCAGCCACGACTCCATCACTGCATTAGTCTCCTATTATTCCTAACTACGTGTCTTTTCCCATCATCCTAGATGTTAGTAGACAATTGTAGCTGAATCCTTGTTGTTTTTCTGGTTTCTACAGTGTACTGGAAACAAATACAATTTTAAATGATGACATCAGCACACACTCCCATTTATCAACTGTTTACAAGTATCCAGCTATAACACATGACTTGTTCTAAAAGCGATACTTAGGTCTGCTGCATACCAGAAACTGCTCTGTTAATCCTGATTTAGCTCCGTTTCTACGCAACTCTGCTTCATCCTTTCTAACGCAGATTAAAGACTTCTCCTTCTCGTGTTCCAGGCAGAGTTCCCCCCCGCCACCAGCACTCGAGCCACACACCGCCGGGAACTGCCGCAGCACTTCACTCCAGAAGCAGCAGTTTCAGTCCGCGAAGTCCCCAAGATGAGAAGTGACGGCTGCGGCCGGGGAACAAACCTGCGCTGGGGTCACGGCCCGCGACACCGGCAGCAGCTGCGACCCAGGCACTGCCGAGCGAGACGCGACGGCTGCTCTCGGCTGGGGGGTTGGGAGAGAGGGAAACAGAGCCGCCTGGGCCTCCTAGGCGCTGAGGCCCAGACGGGCCGCTACCCTGCTCCGCGCCGCTCCCGAGGGCCCGGCCGCCTCCTGCCGCCTAGTTCCACCTGTTTCCAGCCCCACCATCGGTGCCCGAAATCGCCCAAAGTTTCTCCGGGGCAGCACAAACAGGGGAAGGCATCGCCGACTCCATGGGGCCCTACAAGCCTCCCACCCGGGGAGCAAACCGCCCGCAGGGCTCCCAGCTCTGCTCCGTCCTGGCTCCCAGGGAGGGCACGCCGCCGCTCCCGGGTCGTCCCCCCCCTCGCCTGGCGCTCGGGCCCCGACCCCGCGGGCCCCGGTCCCGCCGCCACCATGCAGAGGCCGCCTCGCTCCGCGGCAAAGCCAGCAGAGGCCG
>JANRGW010034079.1:0-18574 GCA_024733675.1 Psilopsiagon aymara | reverse complement strand
GGCGGGCTCCCAGGAAGGCCGGTGTGAAGGGCGCCGGCCGCGCCGAGTGCTCACCCCCGCGCGGAGCCGCTCCCGGGCGCAGCGCCTCGATCCGGGCCGCCGTGAATCAGCCGGATTTCATTCAAACCGAGTCCGCCCAGGCCGCCGCAACCACTTCCCGGTTCAAAGGGCACATGTCTGGGGCTTCCGGTCCCGCAGCCCAGGAAGTGTGGGGGGGACGGGACTGGGAGCCATGGCAACCGTGCGTTCCGCCGCTGGGCTGGGGGTTGGCGCTGGCGCCTGTGGGCGGCTGCGGCCATTAAACCTGCCGTGCCCGGGCAGCCGCCGGCCTCCCTCGGGGAGGCGGGGTGAGGAGGCAGGCCTGGCCTCGTGTCCTGGTAGCGCTAAGGCCGCAGGTAGCTGCGGCGGTCCCTGGGACGGCGAGATTAGAGGGCGAGTTGAGGTCGACCTGGGCCTGAGGGCCTGTCCGCCGCAGTGAGGAAAGGGCTGAGAATCCGCTGTGGCAGCGGGTCGCAGCCCCGTTCTGCTGTGTTTGCTGTATTGTGCAGTAGCAAATCTGTGACTGTGCAGTTAACTTCGAGGTTTTGGAAGCGGCGGCCTTCAGACGCCGCCTGTTAGGTGACAATGGAAAGTGCTACAAAGCCCTTAAAGTATGAAGTGCTGTGGGTTAATGCCTGTAGCTCAGAATCAACTTGCAGTCGAATGGCACCTGTGCACAAAGAACTGAGTGACAGGATAGCAGAAGAACCAAGGCATGTGGCATCAAATCAGTAAAAGAATGATTATGTAATAGGAACAGTATCACATGTACTACAAAAACAGTACTACAGAAAAGAGAATTTAAAGAAGAGTAGAGAGAATGGTCATACCTATAAAATCAGCATCAGCAGAAATGGAAAAGTGAGAATTTTTGCCATACACAGAGGAAAACCAGGAAATTATCAGATAAAAGTGTGCATGGAGATGATTGATGCTGAGAAGCAAACTGGAATTTCTAATTCACTTACATTAAAATAGGAACAAAATCTCTTGTAAATTAAAAGAGGACGGTGCAAGACTGAAAGAATACTTTTTTTTTCTCACACAATATGTGAACAGGTCATGGAGCTCAGTGCCTCAGGAGCTTACTATGGTTGAAACAGTGCGATTTTTTAGACTTTCATTTATATCTAGTTACTGAAGTATTACAAGTATTTTAGAAAGTATTGGACTACTTAAGAACATTTAAAGCAATTTATTAGGACTGTGAATAAAGGTTCCAAGAAGAGCATTATGGTTTGTTTTTGAAAGCTCTTTTAAGGATTGAGAATGTATTATTAGAAGATGGTCTGCATTTTCTGCTCAGGCAGCTACATGGAAGCAGGTGAAAAGGTAATACGTTATATAGATACGTTATGTAGATAAAATCTCACACCAATATAGTCACCCCTTCCATGACAATTTGGAGACTCGGAAGTCTTAGGTTTTTATACCATGATGTGTAAAATGAATCAAAAGATAGAGAAAGTATGTTACCCTGATAACTGCTGTGCGTTTTTTTAAGAAGGGCCATCTTTTGAGGAAAAAAAACCCCTAAACCAACAACAACTAAAAAAGCAAACACCACCCCTACCCGCCCCGCCCCCCCCAAAGCCCCATCAATATTCCTATAACTGTCTCTTCCCTCCCTTTTCAGACCTTTACTAGGCTGAGGAAATCGCAGGAGTTAAAATTCCCAAAAGATTCTTTAAAAGCTGAAGGCTTAAAATGTAGTTTATATTGTGACGTCTTTTTCCTGTTACTAATGTGAAACTTACTGGTGCAGTTTACTGCTGCACCCACAGCCAAATTGTTCAGAAAAAAATGTAGACATACCTGTGTCTGTCTGCATGTGTGTTTATATATATATATACGTCTCATGCAAAAGAACTTTCACCCTTCTTCAAACAGGCTGTTATGTTCTTTCCTGGTTTAACCTGGCAAAACCTAACTACTACAGTCTTGAGATTGTATTTTGAGGCTCTTAAGTATTTTAGTGTTTAATTAAAATAATTATGTGGTAAAAAGTTCCTTTTTTTATTATTTCATCAATGCTGTAAAGTATCAGTTCAGTCAACTGAAATATTTACTGCATATTTTCCTGATTTGTACGGTGGTTTTGAGAACAATCCTTCTATTCCTCTGTGTTCACTGGAATTCTCACAGAATTCCATGAGAAATACTAAATATATTTCAGCCCTCGCTCTGCAGTCACGTGTCTTTAAGCACTTCTGATTAAAAAAAAGAAACAAAAATATTGACAAAAAGCATTCCCCTGTGTTAATGTGTACAGTAAGGAAAACTCACATAGTTAGGTCTTTCTAATTTACCTCTAATCACTGACTTAAATGAGCTATGTCATTTCAAGCCATGTGAGGATTTGGCCCTTCTCCTTTGAAATACAAAGTGAAACAGACTTTCATTGTTAGTCTTAATTATGTTTCAAGTCATAGTATTGACTTTTTAAATATATACATGTATTGAAATTTTATAAGTAAATATAGTTACAGAAGAAGAAAATAGGAGAAAATAGGAGAAATATTTACATTAGAAAGTATAGTGAATTAATTGGATATACAGAGGCAGTATCATAGTTGGTACTTATGACAGATGGTATTTTATATTTTTATATAAAAAAGATATATTCTTAATCATATATGTCAAAGAAAAGAGACCATATGTTGTTAAACACTTCCAAATTGTCATTTAATCTGAAGGGCACTCTCTTGAATGCTCCTGAATCCCTTATTGTTTCGGTCTAACCAGCGCTAATCCATAGAACATTTTTATTTATTGTTTTGCTATATTGCAGTGCTGAGTGAAAATGTTCAAGATGCAGTCCCTTTTTTATTGCTTGGGTGGCTGTCATAAGTGGTAAAAACTTCTTTCAAATAGACCCTTACATTCTTCTGGTTTTCCTCATACTAACCTATCCTTGTTTGTAGTAAAGCGATCGGGAGGGATAAGACTTGCAAAGAGTTCACACCTTTTTTCCTGACTCCTCACTTCTCTGGTGTGTGATTTTCCCCCGAGTCTGTTTTTGATTGGGTTAAAGCAGCAATTTTCCTGCAGGTCTGTAATTAATGAATTTAATTTTACAGAGCTGAGTGACAAAATTGAAGAGCTGTATGTAGAACATGAGGAATATATGGAGGGACTGGCTGCACTTTCCTTGCAAATTGTGTATATAAACAAACAGAATGTAGTTAGTGCTGGGACAGGAGGAAGTCTCCAGGACTTTGTTATGGTATTAAAAAACAGAACAAAACTAGAACTCAACAGAAGAAAGAATTTTAGAAAGTCTAGGATGAAAATGCACTCCATTTGCATTGGGGATTGGACAAAACGTTAAGTTGTGGACGGTTACATTTTCTTTTTTAAGCGCATAGAAGAGAGCGTAGGGAATGAATATACATTGGGGAGTGCAAGAGCTGACGTCATCCTTGTGTGGGGATAAGGACAGAATGTGAGGGGATAAGGACAGAATGTGAGGGGATAAGGATAGAACCATCAGCAGTACACTTGGTGGGGGTTTGGGGTTTTTGTTTGTTTGTTTGTTTGTTTTCTGTTTTGTTTTTTCTTAGAGCTTTGTTTGCTAGTCAAACACTGAAAAAGTAGAGGAACAGTAGTTTCTTAAAGTGAAGCCTTTTACCCTGAGAATGGACTGGAGCTCTGCCTTGACAAACCTATATATGGGAAAATGGTTTCCTCTGTCATACTTGGCAAGCACTCAAAACAGTTACAAGTGCTTACAGTGACCCCGGTGACATCCCCAACAGCTTGTAAAATGCCTGATAACTTTTTGCTGTGTACAGACTAATAACAGGTCTTGTCACAGACAATGAATAAAATTTTACAAGATTAGTTAAAGATAGTATATGAGTGAGATGACTTTTTTTAGTCTTCTCAGCAATTCTGCAATCAGCTGCAGAAGGCTGTTAGAGGTTTGAAAGAGGCTTCATTAATCATGAAACATATGATTATTGAAAACGTGCAAACAAATCCATCTCTTCTAGAACATAGACCTGCCCATTAAAGTATGACAAGTATAAACCCAGATTAATTTGGGTGAGAAGAATGGTAACAATGTATTTGGATATAATCCATCCCCATTTTGAAAGAAGAGAGTATTCAGAAAGCAAACATTCCCTACAGTGAGTCATAATACCACCCTTCCCAAATGGAGCCAAAAGATCTTGTTTATATTGGAAGTTTCAGTATTCGCCAGCCAATACAAGTTTCATATACAGTCCTAAAGGAAACTGGACTTTTGTCTTTTTATGTCTATTTAAAGTGATGGCTGAGTTGTGAGAACTATCTACAAACCATCTGGAGAAGATAAGGCCAAGAAAAAATCAGTCTTGCTGGAAATGCCTGTGTTGGGGGTGTCAATGGAAAATTTTTATGAGGAAACAGAGAAGTGGGTTTGTGTCCCTGGCAATTGCAAAGGTGCTACTCTGTGAGAGACATATTATTTAAATAACTCTGTAGAAGACTGGAAGTTGAAGACTGTAAATTAAGAGAAAGGTGGTATGTAAGGTGGACATACTGTGTTTTTTTTTCTGGATTACTGTGGGATGGAATGATGTTCCAGCTAATTCTAATTTTTTTCTTTATTCAGTTTGAATTTTTCCTCTTGTGACACAATAAAAATAAATTTCACACTTCCTTGAGTACTTAAGATATTTCTGTTGTTGGAATGAAACATTCCTTTATAAAAGTGCTGTGTAACTGGTAAATTGTTTTTCACCAATGTCAGGTAGTGAGAGCCAAGAAATAAAGACAATTTCAATCACTTCTGTGGCTATGTCTGGGTTAGAATGTAGTACAGACTAGTAGGAGCAAATCTGTAGGGCTAAAAAGGGTAATCATGTTTTATTTCTTTCAGCATTTTTTACTCTGGATAGCCCTAATTGAAACCCATAGAGTGAATGCAATGCCCATTTGCAACAAAAGTGTATTAAGCATATTCCTGGTATGCAGTTTTTCGTATGAAAGAATCCATTTCCAGCGCTCCAGGACGTCTTCACGAACCAAACAAAGCATCAAAGTCCTCGAAACGAAGAGTTTTGCTTTCAAGGCACACACTGGATCCAAACTTAAGCCTTCACGTAGATGCATGATATGGTTTTTTTTGTGGCAAGAATTAACTCACAGTGTGGAAAGAAAACATGGCAGAAAGCTGGAGAAGAGTGAAATAAAACTGAAGAAGGTGAAGTCCTCCACATTGCTACACATGGGATGCCCAAGGCACTGGGTATATACAATATGTTCTATGGAGAGCCTGAGGGACCTGTAAAGTGCTAGATAAAACCCATTCAGTGAATATTTTGATCCTCACTAGAGTGTCACTTGGGAAAGGCACATTTTTTACAAGAAACCAGCTGCCAGATGAGACCATTGACCATTGTTAAGATCTTTAAAATAAAGCCAAGTAATGTGAATTGGAGCAGTTAACAGATGGATGAATTACTTGTGATATAAGTGATAACCAAGTCAAAGCAAGGTGAGAAAAGGACTTGACATTGCAAAGAACGGCGGATATTTGCAGGGCTAGTAAAGACTGCTTCCCAAATAAAAGTGTTAGCTAGTGGTGAAAGAACTGGAGTGCATCTAATTAAAAATGCATACCAAAGCATAAAGAGAGAATACAAGGGTAAACAAATGGCAGAGACCAGACTTGTTTTCAATAGATGTAAAATCAATCACAACATGGTGAAAAGGTCCTGCACAAGAGGTTCAGTGTCCTGTATACAATGAAAGCAGCCATTTTGCAGAAAATAGATCGCTTTCAACTCAACTTGTAAAGATATGCCAAAGAAAAGCTATCCATGACTATCCTGCTGGAGGACATAATGATGGTGACAACAGTGAAAGTAATTATAATGTCTTATTAAAGGATGGTAGGGATGATACTATTCTATGAAAACAGATTTTCCACTCAGCCAGAACTTTTTCCTTTGAAATTGCCCCACAAACAGGGATGCAATTTGTGCATTTCTCTAATGACACAAAAGTAAAGAAGAATTGCTACATAGCCTCATTCGACAGTGCTTCCATAAATGAATTAAGTCTGTAGAGATTACATTAATAATCAGAATAATATAGCAGAGACTAAGGTATTTGCAGTCTTGGTGCCTCTACAGAACAGGAATCTGTTTGTACTTCTGGTTTACACTGTTACTTAGGAAGTGAAAAAACCTGCACTTTTTATTTAAGTAGAATTTAGTAGAAACTGGAGCTAAGCACAAAAGAATGTATCTGACTTATGCATGAAATCTGTGACTTCCACATAATTTTCCTCTTCATAATTATGCAAGCTATTGATCAGAAGATGTTGACTCTTCTCTTTAGGATGGTTTCAGTTCTTGCAATCCGCCAAGATACATCCCACAGCATTTTTTCCCTTCACTGTCCTGACTCTTTCTTCCAGCTCCTCCTTAGTAGAATTCTCTGCTATGCATATAAACATTAAAGCATGGTGGAGCCTTACTGTCTTTGGAAATTTTCGGAGATAATACAAATTGTAAACAGCCAGCTAGATAAGCTTAGCTATTTCTCCTTCTTGGTTGGTTTAGAAAATACCTATTTTGTTGATTGAACCTATACATCAGACTTCAGTTGGTTCAGCATTTTGTAACATAAGGCACTATTAGAAGGAAAAGGAAAATAAAATACAGTGTAATTTTTTCTTGACTTTGCATTATCTGTGCGGTTGTGATCATGTTTTTTTCTCTGCATTGATCAGAATAAAAATATTAGCAGCAGTAGAAAAGGTTTGGTTTATACTTGTAGCATCTGAATTATCATAAATATGATTTTTCAGGATTTTATTCTACTGAATAGGCAAGCTCCTTACAAAAAATGATAAAATTGTAATTTGGATAGGCAGAGTACTTGCAATTGGCAATGAAGTATTACAGGTAAGCCAAGATCCTTATTTTAGTTATATTGGCTGTGTGCCATAAAATCATAGAATACCATAAATAAATACAGTAGCAATTTATCTCATCTCACTAGCTATCTTGATTCAGTTGATTTAAGGTTATAAACTGACTTTAATTATATGTTTTAACAGTTGGTATTTGGAGACCTAAATATTTGGAACCATGTGGTAGCAGTTTGAATCCCCATTGCAGAAATGATCTGAGGAAGCTCTTAGTACTGCCCAGATTTTTAATTTCAGTGATTTTTAAAAAAATCATATGCTTCCAGACTTTTTTCTTCATTTAGGGAGTTCTGATACTTTTAGCTTGAGCTACTAAGCACTTTGCCCCTCCCCCCCATCTTATTCCAGGTCCTGAGTTCAGTCCAAGCACCAATTGAACCTGTGAGTTTTCATTGAAAAGGTAGGATGTGGGAAATATGATCCATTTCAGATATTTTTTGCTAGGATAATAAAACAGTAAGACATTTTTATCTCTTGCAGATAAAGTAGATGTAAATATTACACTTGCACATACTATTTTTTATTAAAATATTTGCATATTTGTCATTTGAGTCCATGTTAACTAATGAAGCAGCACTCAGTATCAGTTAAGGCATCATTAATCTGTTCTGTGAAAAGTTCACGTTTATTTTAAATTAAATTAAATTTAACTAAATTTATTTTAAACTGTATTTTATGATTGTATTTCAGATTTGGTTATTCTGATGAAAAAAATAGTACTTGCTTGTTTATTCTTGCTTTTAAAGTGTTGTCACAGCACTGTCTAAATGACTACATTTTGTTTCACTGATAAAAATGAGTCTAGATCCAAATAAGCAGAATATTACACAGATAAGCAAAATGTTAGATGCTAAAGTAAATACAAAAGCTTGTTGTAATTAAACCAAAATATGAAAACTAGAAAATAAAAAATTGATACTAAGTTTTTTAAACTGTTGTATTGCTGGTACCTAAGTTGCTGGGTTGTTAAATGTGATACAATACACAATCTATAATTGTGGCTTGAAGCCTTTTGAAGATCATGGATTTTAGTTAATATAGCAGAGAAACTTTTCCATAGTCTTCAGTTCACAAAGTTGACTCTCATGCTTTAAAAATGCTTTGGAGTTTTTGAGTAGTTTTGAGTATTTGTCATGAATTGCACTGTTTATAATATCTGAAATACAGTGTGATGATTCGTATGGCATTTGTGCAATAGAGAATTTTGAGTGTAATAAATGCAATCGTTAATCTCAGTAATCTTTTCCTTACAGTAATTGCACTCTGTAGAAAGTACCTCAGGGCATCAGGGCCTTATTATAGTATGTTTGTGTATTTTGGGAGCTTGGGGATTTTGACTAGTGTTTGTAGATTTAGAACTCCCACTGTGTTGTCCTTTCTGTTGTACCATGTTCAGCACCTGTCCAACAAGCTAACATAATTATTTGCTTCTTTCAGTTTAGTTTTATGCTCTATATTGTGAAGAAGTTTCCCTTCTCCACAGAACTTGGATATAGAAATTAATTAAATGAGATATTTCCATGTAACCTGAAAGAATCAGTTTAAGCAAGAGTGATAATCTCATCTAGCTAAAAATCAATCATTTTCTGTATTCAACATCGTTCACTTGCTGTTTTCAGCAACTCTGGATAGCCTCTAAAAAATCATCAGCCCTTTGTTGCATATTTCTTTATGAGCACAGATGCTTATAACTTCTATTGAGTGACTGTAAATAACATCATTTTTAATTAGAAATGCGCTGATTTAAAACTGCCTGCTCATCTTAGCTCCATCTTTCAGGTAACTGGAGCTGCTAATTACTTTCAAAAAACCAGGTCAAATGGTCACTATCTGAATTTATTAACCACTAAGGAAAATATGTCTCTCTCTCTCTAAAAACCAGGAAAACTTTACAAATATTTTTAAAGGTCAAATTTTATGCTCTACTTTACCCATTGACTTTGTTCTTGGTAACAGAGATGGGATTTTGTAATAGTAGTAATACATGAATAGTTAATATTCTTTAAATGAGTGGTAGGTAAACTAGCTCTGTTCTTTTGTAATGGAAGATGACAAAATGTGTTCTTGATGGTATACATAAGCAGTAACCTTAAGAATCTCCATCCCACTCAAAAACTTTCCAAAACGATTCATTCAGATATTCTGCTTACAGTCTTTTATGGTTTTGTTTCTCAAGAAAATAAAGAGAAAAATAATCCCCAGTAGTGATCATCGCATGTGGGCTGCCAAATAAACTCTTCAAACAATCATCAAAATCAGGTATAGACGCCAGGTCTTTTAAACCATGTCTTCCAATCCTCTGCATGGGACGCAATTTTTAAGAAAATATTTTCTAGCTTTAATTTTGAGAAAACAAATCAAAGCTATTGTGACATTTTTTTCTTGCTGATAGTATGAAAGTTGTCCAGTCTAGATCTATACTTTATGTGACTGGTACTGTTACACACACAGATACTTAAGTAACAAAAGAATTTTGTAAATGCAAACCACCCTTACTGTCTTGAGTCATAAGAATAGGTTGCCTGCTGCATGAAAAGTAACCATGCTTCTAATTATTTGAGGATGTCTTTGTTATTGCAGTTAGTTTTTAAACAACCAGTAGACTTAAAGGCTGGTGAGCTATTTACAGTATTAACGTGGTGTAAGCCTTTTATTTTATGGTATTTCTTTCAGCTGTTCTTCATTTCCTAAACATTCATTAAATTTTCACTGTTTACCAGTAAAATTCTATCTAGTTTTGATATTTCCCTTATAATTTAAAATTGGCTTCAGATATACTTGACTGATGTGGCTTACATTGACATAATGAATGAAGCAGTGTAATGTTTTCATACTCATGTTGTTACAATTATGTTTTGTTACAATGCAGGTAAGTTTTGTTCCTTGTTGCTTTTAGCATTATGCTTTACTATGCAAATAGAAAAATCCCTTAAATAATATCAGGTCTTTCTTATGACAGAGAAAGCAGCTACCCCTTATACATTTTGAACAAAGTGATATTTTTAGGGAAGAAGAATCCACTCTACTTAAATTTGGGCACACAGATCTGTAGCCTCTTGAGGTCTTTGTCATTTTGCCAGTTGAATAAGCAGGGTGGTTTTTTTTGTAGAAGCAGCTAAGAATGCTAAATATGCTGTTTCATAAAGCTTACTAAAGAATGATGGGGTTTTTTTTTATTTTACATCAACTGATGCAAGTAGGAGGGGAAGACATATTCTCATGTAGGATTGCACACATTTATTTCATGTTTGCATGGAGTATATACTTATTATTTCTTTAGAAAAAATGGTCAAGATAGATCTTCAAACACAAGGAAATGTTGTGAAGAATGCTGTCTTTCCCTTTTAAGAGTTGCAAACATGTTCGATATGACTCAAGGCATCTTGGCATAAACCATTCTACAATGCCAAGGAATAAGATGAGTATTTGGTTTTATTGGTCTATATTTGGTCAGTATTTGTCTTTAAAGCTCAGAAATTCCAGAGTGGCATTATCAACTCAGTTGGCAGTCCTCTTTTTTTAGATCAGGACTGCTACTACCTTTAAGAACTACCTGTAGTAAAGCTCCTGACTAAAAACGGTCATCAGAATTCTGTGGTATTTTCTGTAATAGCTAAATGCTAATTTTTCTTTGAGTTAATTCTTCATCTAATTCATGATATTGCAGTCAATGGGAATACTATTACTAGTATCAGCTAACAGCAAGAATATTTTCTTGAATGCATTTTCCTCTTTGTGCGTTAAAACTATTACAGATAATGTCTATTTGAACAGGTATGCCTCAATGTAGACAATACCATTCCTCTGTAGTGCAGTATGTTAAAAAAATGCAGTGGGGAACTTTATCTTTGATTTAGATGGAAAAAAAGTAGATCAAAAGATCATTAGTGTTTATTACCATTTACATTAAATATCTATGCTGCTGCATGCATTTGTTCTGCAAATGTTGGTGGAAAAATAAGGCCATACATATTCCTACAACAAAGCTGTTCATTGTATAATTTAGTTTTCAGCTGAGTCTGAACTTACTGCAGGTGAAAATAAGATGATCCAGATCTGTCAGCACTGATATACATGTAGGTGGTTCCATTATTATAATTTGTGAAATGCTCACAAGCTGTCTTTGTGAGGGTGCTTATATGGAGTAATGTATTAAAGAGAAGCAAGATGTTCAGCCTTATGATGGCATTGCAGTTGTGCAGTTTGTGTAAAGTGATTAAATGTTCCTGAAATACACATGAAAAGTTTTTGAAGAAGAAAATTGAGTATTGTTATTGTATGATTTTGTGTGGAAGGTAATACTACGTGCTTTCAGAAGGAATTTTCTGCTTTTTATGTGACAGATATGTTTTAATCGAATGGAACTTATAAGTATTTATAAACCAGATGCTCTTTTCATGAGCTGTAAGTTACTATAACACTGTTGTTCTTAGATGGAACACTGGTATTAGTTGCAGAACTGTCACTCTTGAATAAAGAGTCAGTGTTATTGCATTAATACGAACAGAATTTCTGGACCTTTTTTACTGTTTTGAGAAGACCACTCATCTTTTTTCCATGTTTTCCTAGGCTTTACTTTCAGCTGTTGTTTAAATTTGCAGTGATGAGCATGTGTAGTGTGTGTAATAGGTGTTAGAACCATTCCACAACTCCGATTAAAGTAAATGATTGGAAAAAACCAAACCTTACTTAAAATACCTACTTTTGAGAAGCTTATTAAATTAAAAAAAAGTATAATATGATAATAAAAGTGGATATAAATCAGTACTTTATAAGCTGAATTATAGTCCTCTCCCCTCCTGCCATGTTTAGAACAGTAGCAAAATGATGCTTTTATTAAGAAGTTTTATTGAGACTGGCTGATACACTTAGAAAAAGAAAAAATGTATGAGGTTTTGGACTCATGGCCTTTTCATGGAGTCATTCTGTTTCATTTACTTCCAGTGAAGCAAAAAGGAAACAGTTATTTCTGAAATGACACCAATTTAAGTTTGCACTCTTGTAACTGTATGGATATTTCATTTCAGAGCTCTGCTTGGGATATTTGGTCCACATATGAATCCGTGTTTGAGCTTGCATAAGGAAAAGGGCCAGCTCCACATACATTCTTTGTGCAAAGAGAATGAGCTGTAGTCATGTAAAATGAGCTAATCCTGTGAATGCTTAGCCATATATCCTACCTCAGTTTTAGATTAACAGAATATTCCTGATCTGTGAAAAATAGCTTAATGGGCACCTAAACAAACAGGGTATTCCTCATCATGTGAAACTAAGGGCAAAGAATATTTTATCTATCTCTGGAAACAAAATTTGTGCAGTGAAGTGAAATCAACTGTGTTGATTAAAATAAGGTATTGAAAAAATAGCTTCCAATTGTGGAGCCCTTTTTATCTACCTGAAATGTGAATATTGGAACCATCTAATTTTCATAGAAATAGAGCTCTGCTTTTCTTTTCTATAGTTCTGGCCAGTGTGCCATTTTTGAAATATTCAAACAAAGAAACCACAAACCGCTAGTCACACCACAATACCAGCTTGTGTTTACATTTTCAGCTCTCCAGATCATGATCCTATTGAGTGCACATAGAGTGAGTGCGTGTACACGCGCCCATCCACCATCAGGAGAAACGAAACTGTAAACACAAGCTGGTATTTTGGTGGGGGCACACTAATATGGCGGTTGGTGGGGTCAGAAGGTGGTGGGTGAATTATGGATCCAGAATTCCCTTGTATTTTTAAGTCAGGCTGCTTGCACAGTAGTTGCTTTTCAAACTGAAATGTTTAGTTGTTTAAAAAATGTAGGGCCTACTTTCATTAATTTTAAACTATGTATTCAGACTCGAAAGAAGATGGATGAAAGCACTAATACTGGACATACTTAAACTAGACAACAAGTTAGAAACTATTACAGGAAGTTGTGCTTGCACGAGTGGAGGGTAGGCAAGAATGATCTCCCAGTTTTTACCATTTATGGAATTCTTTGCTGAACTCCTGAGCAAATCTTATTGCTTATTATTAATCTAAATGCTAAAGGAATTCTTAAAAATAGCATGGTGAGAGAAAAGCGACTTTTCTTTACATACTATATGTATTATCTTGTGTTATCTGTTGCCTAATTGAAAAGCTTTTTTTTTTTTTTTTTGGTTTGTTGTGGGGGGTTTTTTAATCGATTAAATAGTGTTATTTAACTAAAGCTAGTGGCTAGCGTGCCTGAACAAAACTTTTACCTAGAGAATATTTGGGTTTGCCGCTTACAGATCATCTCTTGCCATTAATCTTTATGGAAATCTTATATTTGCTGCCATTTGAAGCTGATGAAACTTCCTTACTGACCATTTATAGCCATTTTATCCTGCCTTCTCCAGGAAAAATAAGAAAGAGAAATATTACTGCAAGAAGGGGTATATTGCTATTTTGAGAGAATAGAACCCTGGAATGCCTGATCAAGCCTTGGCTTTAAGGAGCAGAGCAGAACATGAACAAAGGGAGGCTGTTGTCTTCAAAAGGAAAATAGTCTCCAACTAAAACCTAGCTAGTCTAATAGCTTCTCCTAGGGAGACAGCAGTGTGTCCTAATTTTCAGTCCCATCATATTAGCATTTTGTGTTAACAAGAGCATTTCTGAGCTTACTCCTTTAAAAGCTACATGTTGTTCTTATATCCATAGTAGACATTTAAAGCATTGCAAAATAAATCAGATTATAGATACTAAAATACCTGGTTTATAAATTGTTAAAAAATATATAGTCTTAAAAATAGTAAAAAGCAGACAATCTTTTTTCTTTCTCAGAAATTATAAATGCATTTTATTAGTTGCAAGTTTGATTAACTTAGCACACAATGCCCGTATTTACCTGACCCTTTTTTAAAAACAAGTTATACATTAGAGAGAGCACAGGACCTAGAAAAACAACCAACAAACCAACCAACTGAACACAAACTAACACAAATGAAAACAAAACTCCCACAACAATAGGCTTTGTTGTAAACTGTCTACACTTTACGGAAATTACGTAACATCTTAGTTCTTAGTAGATGTCTGGTTAAATAGAGTGAAGAAATCTGTTCACCTGCAATTAAAGGACTTGTGAAATTTGATATGTATATCTTTTGAGCATTTGGAATTGCTAACTGAAGAGACTAAATATAGTAATTGCTTATGCTTATAATTATGGTGATCCTTTTGAAACAATAATACTCAGGAGACTGTAATTCAGCCACAAGATCTGAAAAGGTATCACAAAGTTTTAAAAACAAATAACAAACCCAGACAAGCTCTTAATGTAATTTAATAAGTCTGAAACCAAGATAGTGTCATCTGCACCTTGAGTTCGTAGAATATCAGAGAGAGATTGGAGAAAGTGCCAAAGAGGGACACATTTTCTTTCTTACTGCTGTCACATTTGTGCTATTAAATCACTGATATTTTTTTCAGGTAAGCTCTAAGTTATTTGTGTGAAAAATAATTTTTTAAAATTTTATTTAGTGGAAGTTGAGATTCTCAGTGTAATCCATCACACAGTATTGGGAAATTTACAGTAAAATCAGCTGCTGACAAACAGCAAACTGCTGAAAGCTTAGTGAGCTGAAGCTTTAGTAGAACAAGTTGGTAGTCGGTGGGAGGTCCCATCTCACCCTCTCATATAGATAAATAGTTGATAATCTTTTGTTTCAGCAAGTTTCTTGTCTGTCATTTTCTGAAGTGTAGATCCCCTTTCCTTCTCGCTGATAGGTACCAAGGCATACCTTGTTTTAGGGGTGACTTCCATCCATCTAGACTTGCTACTTATTTCTGTGAACCTTTCTTCTCACTCTGATCTGTCTATTCATAGCCCAGAAAACCATCTGACAGTAAAAAAGAGCTAACCTTTCAAAGATTCATCTAGACTTACGATAAAAAGTTCCTTCTCTGATGGGGCAGAGCAATAGAGATACACCAGGCAACTCATCAGTACTCAAAGATATGTAAGTCAGAGATCTGCCCCAGACCTTAAGGGAGAACTAGTTTGCAAGAAGTGATGAATGTTTCCCCCATATGATGCATGTTTTCTACTAGTAGCTGCTTTACTATATTTTACTCTAAAATGTTGTGTTTCTATGAAATCTTGTCCATCCAATCCATAATCTTCTTATTTATGTCTTCGTAGTTTTTTTTTGTGGAATTCTTATAGTGTCATATGAGTGACCATTAGACTAACCAATAAAGAGAGTATAGCTGCAGTAGTAACTATAGCTGTATAGCTATTTAGTAATACGAAGCTACAGCCCTGTTTTGTAACATAAATTCGTTCTTTAATACAGAGCAGAAAAAAGTAGAATTGGGAAGACTGTATTTTTGAATGCCACAGCCAAGGGAATTGGCAAAAATTAGTCACTCTTTAATTCCAGTTTAAAATGCACCAAAAAATAAAAAAACCCCAAACAATTCCACTAATGAGAAGAAAATTTCTAGAGTTGGTGTGCAATTGAATCATTGGTGTGAATAGGAATCATGTAGCCAGATCCCACCTATACACACTTTTGCATTTTGCCAACACACTGCAATGGCAAATTCACTGTATTTATAAATAGAAATTATTATTAGCATAATTTTTAACTGTCAAACTGTGGATTGTCTTTCATATTTACTATGTGTTCATTGCATATGTTTTAATGTAGTACATGGAAGAAAAATTTTTTTAAGTTATATCTACATAATTTCAGATTTGATATTAAAATTTAGAAGTAGGACTGAAAATACGCATGAAGTATATAAATAGTAGATAATAAATAGGTTCATAATCATAATATATGAACTGATTTTAGCAGCATAGCACTTGATAGAGGATTACTTTCATAATTATTTAACTGGAAAATTTCTTCCACAAGAGCTATTCTTTTAAAAGGCTTTTACTGACATTTCAAAGTAATACGATGTATATTTGCATATAGTAAACAGTAAAGCGCTTTGCAAAATGTGCTGCATTAAATTTACAATTAAATGGGTTTTAAATATTCTTTGAAGGGTTGGACTAAATCTTGCATGGGTAAAACTCTGTTCAGCATCAAGTATAATAAACTGGTGAACTCACACGTGGTATGCCAAATGGTTGAAAATACATTAGATGAAGTAAGTTGTAACTACTATTACTATCGCTGTAATTGATAGATTTGTTGGGTTTTTTTCTGAGGGGGGGAGTATAGAATGACGTGCCTTATGTTTGTTTTGAGGAAGTTCCTTCAGAATTGGATCTTATTTACAGTAAATCCAAGGCTGTGGTTCCACTAAAGCTGAAGCCAATCTAAATGTTGATTGCTGCAAACCCTACTTTTGGCCATATGTTACCACCGCTTTCCCTTGAGCTCTCTTTGCTGTGCTCTTCTCCAGCATTTTCATTGGCACCTTCATTCATCTGACTTTAAATTGACTCTCCTGTAGCTCAAAGGCATGCTACTAACCCAAATTGGTATATTTATAAGACCAGTTTTCAGTCTCTTTGGCTTCCCTATGGCTTCAGGTCAATGTTTATGCCAGGAAGGCATGCACCCAGGTTCAGAAACAAAAAAGAATCTCTTCTGAGAGGGGCTTGTTTTTAAACCAGCCTAGTTGTATTGTCAGGCTGCATTCGAAATAGTACTCTGCCATAAAATAACTCACCCCTGTGGGAAGGTGGTGGGGGGACAGAGTCATCCAAACAGTACCGCTAGTGCAAGGGAGTAGGCAGACATGCTTGGCAGAAAGCACAACAGCAGCTCTGATGCAGAGCGGCTCAAAAGTGTCATGAAACTGCAGCTTTACCTAATAAAATTGAATACTTGGCTGTGTGTGGCTTGGAAATTGTCAGGATACGTTAGCTTTTAATTTCAAACAATATCATGCTTCTATTGAAATAGTGTAGTAGTAGGTTAAATGTGCTGGTTTGGGATGGCACATTGGATCAGTTTGAAATCAGTCTTGTAGCATTATTCAGTTACTAAATTATTGTACAATAATTGTTGTATAGTTATGGGTTTAAAATATTTAAGAGTTGGAATCTGAATGTGATTTCTTCACATCCGTAGATGTTCTGTTTCTCAGTGCAGGATTAGACGTACTCTCAAACTCCCTAAAACTCAGGAGTGACAGCATCTTACCACAGAATTGGTCACCCACCTGTGTTGCAGCAGTAGACCCCAGCAGATTTTAAACACTTAGATCTGTCTGCCATCAAGGCTTTCCTCTTATGTAAGAAAGGTCCTGTTACAGCATTAATTGTTCCAAGACTACCAGTACTTCTAAAGTAAGACAGACAGTCTTTATAAAGTGTAATACATAAAGACTTTTTTCAAAGTATTTAGAGAAAGAAACTCAGTAGCTTCAATTGTGCCATATTAGATGTGCAATATTGCATCATTTTAATTATCTTGAAGCGTTGTATCTAAATAGTATTAATGAGGTTAATATCCATAAGAAGACAGATTTAGAATCTCATTGCTAAAACTGGTCAAATAATTCATAATGAATTATTCACCTTGTTTTTTTCATGAACTCTTGGTGAACAGATTGTGATTTTCTCAGAATGATTAATTATTCAAAGTTATTCACCAAAAAACTTAAAATTCTTGGGCTCAGTTTCTTGGTGAGCAATATATTGTGAACATCTGACCAGCCTCAGTATTACAGACCTTACAAAAGTGGTTTTTTTTTCCATTGTGACCTTTCCCCATTAGTCCAGGTCTCCCTGAGATTAAATGCTTGTAAGACTTCTACTCTCATTCCATCTAAGAAATATTCCTCTAAATCAGACAGATACATCCAGTAGCAGTCCTAAAACTAATACAGTATTGACTCTGCCTCTCAGTTACTGAATATTGTATTCTGTGCTACACATTTACCTGGTTTTCCATTCTTGTCTTCAAGAGATGACTCATTGTCAATTATATACAGATGATGTGGGTTTATATATTGAATTATACATTCAAACGTTTCTTAGAATTGTTGCTGAAAACATTCTGTATAAGTGAATAATATTGTAAATTGCTTATCTAAACAAAGTGAATTAAATTTAACATGTTTTAATAGTAACTAATTTGTGTACTATTAAGAACAAGGCTTTTTTTTTTTTCCTGTAGTAGCTTATATCCATAGGCATATTGCTTTCTCCAGCTCTCAAACATGGAAGCTATCAATCTCCACTGTGATTTCTTCAATTTCTACAAAAACATGTCCAGTGGAATCGCTATGGTTGCTGAAACAGCCGTGGATTAGCAAAGGTTTTGCAAATATCCAGAAATACTGACTCAGGCCCAGCTTCTACTACTTTCCTTATTGTTCTTCCTTTCTTTCTTGAGAAAAAAACAATTCTAAAGTTCACTCTCACTGAGGAGCAATTCTGTCTTCCAATATGTCATGGTTTAAACCCAGCCAGCAACTCAGAACCATGCAGCGACTCACTCACTCCCCCCTCCTTTCCCCCCCCGCTCCCAGAGGGATGGAGAGGAGAATTAAAAGAATGTAACTCCCACAGGATGAGATAAGAACAGTCCAGTAACTAAGGTATAATACAGACCACTGCTGCTACCACCAATAATAATAATGATAGGGGAAATAACAAGGGAAGAGAATACAACCGCTCACCACCCGCCGCCC
>JANRGW010034077.1:0-29981 GCA_024733675.1 Psilopsiagon aymara | reverse complement strand
GTGCCAGTGTGTCCGCGGCCGGGCCCGCTCGCAGCGCAGCGCAAGAGGGAGGCTGCGGGTCCGGCCCGGCGGGATAGGGCAACTCGATTCTTGTAGAAGAGCTGACCCCAAGGCCGGCTGCCAGCACCGGGGGCGGGCCCGGCCTGCCTGCTCCTTGGTGCTTGCTGGCTCTGGCGCGTCCCTGGCCAAATGCTAAACGTGTTTGTCGTGCTAACCCAACAGAAAGGGCTTCAGCGAGCTGGTTCTCTGCCAGGGCGGCAAACTGGAGCTGCTCAGTCGCAGGAGAGCAAGGACGGGCACAGAGGGGAGCTGGGTAACCTTTCTTCCACAGCCGCAAGCCGGTGTCTCAATACTAATACACCCAAATGCTAATTCATTTTTAATTTTAATGTTTGTAACCTTTCACAACTCTACCCCAGGGGGGCTGCGCTTCACCCTTGTTCTCACTCATTGAGAATTCAGTTTCACAGATTCAACCCACCTCAGTTTTGGCTGGCAGTTGCCTGCTGTCTCCCGTGTGCTGGCACTAGCAGGCGTGTTGCTGTGCTGCGAGAGTTGCTGTGCTGGGAGAGTTACTGTGCTTGAAGCAGCAGGCAGACCCTGAGCCTTGGCCATGGGGCAGAAGAAGGCATGTGGCTGTGCCTGGAGAAGACAGAGGTGCTCTGCAGGATTGCTGAGCCATGCTAAATTGGAGGCACCCTACAAAATCCCCAGGCCAAGCTGGCCCTGTCTCTCTTGGACTCTTTAAGTGTAAAGAGATTTTTTAGATACCATCTACTTCATTCTGTCACTTGTAGCAGGGCTAACTTTGGCACTGGACCCACCTCCCAGGTCAGGTTAGATTACCTTCCTCACCTTGTTGCTCCCTGGGCATTTGGCTGAGCTGTTTCAGCGCTCTGACTTAAGAGAAATCTCCTTTTAAAATAGTTGCATGAGTTTTCTGCCAACTTGGCAAGCTGGAGCAGCTTCTCTGAGCCAGCATGAGTAAGAGGGTGGGACCAGGGAGAGCGCAACCGGAGCAGCCAGCGGTTAGATCCGCTCCGGTGATCGTGAAACCGCAACATCCGGAGCAGTGGGCAAAGGGAAATGTGGCTGCTGGGAGCCGCGGCGTCCTCCTGTCCCCGCAAGGTGCTGGGGTATTGGTCATCCCAGGCAGCACAAAACTTCCTCCTGGGAGGAGCCAGGATTAGCTCTGCGCTCTTCAGCAGGAGTCACATGAAGGCAATTGTTGATTTATTTAAATAAAAGGAGTTGGCAGCCTAATCAGTTTTGAAATTAATTTCCTTGTTAATTTGGGGGTTTTGACTTGCTCATGAATATTCACAAATGCTCATCTCTGTGTTTGTGGTGGTTTGGTGGGTTTTTTTTTCTCTCCGTGTAATTTATTTTTGTGATTGTCAGATCACCTCTGAAGGTGACATTTCCCTCCTCGTTCTGCAACGCAGCAAATGAATTCAGTCTTCTGCCTTGGAAGAGGAACTCTGGCCTGGCACTGATGTCTCTTTTGCCTCTTCATTGCCCCTGCAGCTTCTCAGCACTCCTTTCTCTCTGTGTGCTCCCTAGAAAGAAATGAGACTGAGAGTCTCTTCCAAGAAGAGGGCTGGCCTGGGCTTGGTAAGCAGGACAGCTTGTCAAGATGCCCTGTGCTGGACAAGGAAAAGTGATGCTGCCAGCTGAGGACTAAGTGTTTGATTTTCTCTTACTGTGCCTAGAGTTTTGTGCTCCCCCTCCCGCCCCAGACTGCCAAGCACCCTCCAGCAGCACGTGAGGCAGCATGACTAACATCTGTCAGAGACACTTGATTTCTCTTATCTCCTTAGGAGGAGGCTAAATCAGAGAAAACACGGGTGTGTGTCTCTGGAGAGTACAGCTGATCTCTTCACCTTTTCCCAGCTTTCTTTTGCCTCCCTTTACTGAGCCTGCCTGCCCTGCCTCCTGCTGCACACCAGGGAAGAGCATCCTGGCCACCACCACTGGTTCCTCCCGGTGAGGTGTGCCTGTGTCCTGCATGTATATATTCAGGGCTTATGGCATTTCATAGCATCTACCAGCTGGGCTTGACAGAGGACTGCAGTGGTTATAATCACTGCTGTTGAGGACATGAGGAGCAGTGTGGACAGCAAGGGGGTGAAGAGGTGCCCTCCTTACCCTATGCTTGTGCACAGGGGCACACGTGGCTGGGCAAGTAGCATGATGCCTGTAGTGGAGTCCCCCATACCCAGTGGCTGCTTCCAGACTGGCTTATTTCTTTAAAGTCAGCTTGGGCACTGTCTCCATCTCTACAACTTGTACAGAGCATGCTATTGCAGGGCTGGGAGCTGTGCGAGCCGTGGAGTTCACCCAGCGGCACTGCCAGCCCAGGCTGGGAGCTGGGAAAGGGGTGACTGAGAGAAGCTTACAATTATGTGGCAAGAAAATAAGCCAGCAGCAACATAAAGCAACTACAGGAGGTAACTGAGCCCTGGAGGGGGTGGGTGGTAGGTGGAGGTTAGTGGGGCCTCCCTCTTGGGAGCTGGAGCGTGCAAATAGCACTGCTGGGTGCCTGCTTCCTACTGAGGGCACCAGCTGAGCTCCAAGTTACCATGCCAGTTGCTCTCACAGCAAGGTCTTCTACACATCTCTGACCCAGGAGGGTGGCAAACACATACCTCCATGCTGGCTGCCTGTTCCACCTCCCATCTTTGATACCTCCTCCACAGTCACATCTGACTGTCACGTTCCCACCTCGGCTCTTCCCTTCCTTTTTGCTCATCTGATTTCTTCCTTTCTCTCCTTGCCCACCTCCCTAAACACAGGGCACCCCCCCAGGACCTTCAATAGCGATTACACACCATCCACTCGTGGTGCAGTTGTATTCTCAGTGCTTGAGCACCTTTTGTTTGCTGTGTGTAAACTGCACTGTTCATGGTGGCCATCCCAAAGATAGAAGTGGCACTTTGTGTTGTGGAATCCTGCTTGGTTGGCAGCTGGGGCTGGGAGGCCGGGCCTGCCGTGTTCAGTAAATTGCATCTGAATTTGCTGGGAGTACCTGACCAGAAGGCAGAGATAGATGGGCTTGGAAGGTGTGATGATGTAGTGACACGCATTTTAAGGATGGAGGATGTTCATTCTTGCCCAAATTTTCATCTGCTTGTGGGACAGTATTAGGTTTATCCTGAAGCTGGTATTTTAATCTTGTGAGTACATTTCTTAGCAAGGCGTGTTGTCCTCACTCTTTCAGGGAACTGACATCTTTTTGGCAATGGGCTGATTAAATCCCCTGGCAGCACACAGCATTTCAGCACATCATTCTTGCCTTTTTTTTTTTCCGCTGCATGGAAATAGATTGCATCTTGCTTAGTAACCTCTCTGCTTAGTGTTGGTTAAGGTTTGAGAAATACACGGTAACTGTGTTGTGCTGCACATGTTTGCTTGCCTGAATCATAGCGTTAGAGTGCATGAAGCAGGAATCACACACCTGGGATACACTTTGGAATTGGAAGCATGTGCAGCAATGATCCAATGCTTTTGCACTGGAAGAAGTAGGTTGTGCTGGAAACAGGGACATGGGGGGTCCAGGAACATGGTGACCTGGGGTTGATCAGCTTTAGCCACAGGCAGAGTTCATTTGGCCACTGCAGTAAGGACATTTAGTTACCTGACCTTCTGCCAATGTGCCATGAATACAAATCCCACCATTTGGAAGGAGGAAAAGGTACCAGTAGATGTGTCAAGACAGCCGGAGGGGCTGTACCTGAGGACCTGCAGCACAGGGCAAAAATCACAGTCACATCAGAAGTGCCTGAGGGGGATCTCTCTTGAATGGTCACACCACACGTGCACAGGCGAAACTTGCTCCAGTGGGATGACAGCTTCTCTGTGGCAGTAATGACACAACAGGATTAAACCAAAATGGATTTTGTTAGATCACCACAAAAAGCCTCAAGGAGCATTTTGAACATGATTCAGCAGTGAGCCCTTCTAGCAGTGAAGGATCCCTGCAGCCTAGGCTGCATTAGCAAAAGTGTCGTCAGCAGATCAAGGGAAATTATTCTTCCCATCCATTTGAGAGGTATAGGGCCCCATCTGGAGGATTACACCCAGGACTGGCTCCTCAGTATGAGATGGGTGTTGAAGAACTGCAGTGTAGCCAGCAGAAGGGTCCCACAGGGAAGGGCTGGAGGACACAATGCACAGGAGATGGCTGGGGGAGCTGGGTTTGATGAAGAGGGGAGGTCAAAGGGGAATCTAATTGCTGTCTGCTCCTACCTAAAGGAGAGTTGCAGAGAAGATGGAGCTCACCAGCTCACCTCCATATTTGGGTTTGTTCAAAACTGGCTGAGGAAACTGCAGTTTTGGGAGCAAAGATTTGCAGCATATCCATCAAATTCAGGGTAAGCGTGCCAGGGCTGGAAAAAGGGAGCTGTATTTCAGGAAGAGAGAAAACAAAGTACTCTGGGCAGCTGCAAACCCATTAGTCTAGTCTCCATAGAGCATAAGGTTAAGAACAAATTACAGAAGGAAAACAAAATTAAAGCTACAGCAGTAAGTGGAAAATGGAATCAAATGCGGAATGGGTTTATCAACAAAAGCACTGCGTGCCCTTAACTTGATCCTTTTCTTTACCTCCTTTCCCTTACCTGGATGAAAACAAAAGAACTCAGTAAATCTAATCTAGCTGGATTTCACTAGGGCATTTAATACAGTAAAGGCTGGAAGGCAGCTGGACCAGCTGAAGGGAAAGGAATTAGTAGGAGAAATTTAGGTGCGTAAAATGCAGGGAAAGGCAGATGATGTGTGGAGTCTGAAGGGAGCTGCCACCATGGAGGAATGTTACTGGCCTTGGGAATATTCTGTTTGCAGTAATGGCTCTAGCTCAGCAAAAAGCAGCATGAAAAAGAACTTTGCTGATTAAATGCATTTAGGAGAATTACAGTCTGGAGCAGAGAAGTGTGAGGTCCTGTTCTTCGCTCCTGCTAGCAGGCATGTCTTTCACACAGCGATTCACTGGTTAGAAATGACAGAAGGAAAGACAGATCTGGGTGCATTTATCATTCACGAGATGATTATAAAGCTCTGATGCGATCACAAAGACAACAGCCTTAAAGAGATCATTACGTTAATCTTATTTAGGATGCTGTATACAATTTGTCACCCATATTTGGAAGCGGGCTGAGGACTGGAAGCAGTGTGGGGAAGCCAGAATAACAGAGTCTGTCTGCATGCCCCCCCTTGCTCCCTGTGTGAGTGGACATGGAGGGGGCTCGGCTTCTTTAGCTTAGCGAAAGGCTGAAATGGTGAACTTCTCTTTAGAAACCCATTTTGTATACAGGGTTGTGCCCACAAAATGAGCCATTAGAGCAGGGAAGGATCTTGGCCATGACTGAGTTGTGTAGTCCCTTTTTCCTCAGAGTTTGGCTCTTTTTAAGGCACAGATCTACCTCTTTCTGCAATTAGCTTTGCTCCCTTGGCATGTTAGCACAATGAGAAGAGGTGCTGAACACATGGCCACGAACCCACATTGTCCTACCCCATCTCCTAAAGTGTTTTTCCTTCAAGGGTAAGAGAATAGTCCAAATCTTCAGTTTTCTCTGCAAGTGTCTGCTTGGTGTTTCTCCCACATAATGCCCACTCCCAGAAGCTCTCTGAGGAAGGAAATGTGAAACCCAGCAGCTCAGAAAAGGCTTGGTTCTTTGGAGAAACAAGCAAAAGCCCCTCTGAACTACATGGACCACACAGGCCTGTGCAGACAGCAGAGAGCTGAAAGGGTTTCATCCTGCTGTTTTCAACACTGGGGGGTGTGTGAGTGATAGGTCCTGAACGTGATGTACACCTGGATGAGGTTAATGCTGATCTAATGTCTGACCTGGGGGGGGATGCAGTGAGGACAGCTTGCTGGGGCTTGCTTCTGCCAGTGGTTTCTGAGGTTTATTTAATTTAATTGGGGGACACAAAATTGGGACGAGACCTCGGGCAATCCTCTAATTCATCCTCCTGACCCAGCAACAAGATTAAGTAAGCACAACTCATCCCTGACAGATATCTGTTGAGCCTGTTCTCAACAGCCTCCAGTGACAGGGCTCCCTTGACCAATCTAGTCCAGCGTTTTATTGCTCAATGCTTTAAAAAGCTTTTCCTACCACACAGCTTAAGCTTACAGTGATGAAAATGAATCTGTGGATTTCCACGGCCCCATTGGAAAGCGCCTTTCCACTCTGACAGCGCAATCTCCCCAAACCAGCTGCGTATTCTTTTTGGCAATTGCATGCACCTTTTGGCCATCCTGACTGTGGGGGAGTTTCCATAGTTTGATTATGAGAGCTTTGTGCCTTTTGCTGTATCAAAAGCCTCAAAGTCAAGATGTATCACATCTTCTACATCCCTCCAAGGTCCACGAGGGCAGTTACCCTGACAGTGAGGTTGGATGGGCTTAACTTGATCTTCTTGATGGATTGACATTGGAGGGAGCTGTTTTCAGGTTTGAGGAACATGTTGGAGGGGAAGCAAGTTTACACATGCAGCTGCTGCCTGACAGGAATGAGAAAGGGGCTTGAGGTTGTCGGAAGGTGAAGGGGCAGGAGGCAAATCCAACCAGGATAAAATGCAGTGCTGGAATTCTGGGCATAACAGGGTCTAGCGGGAGCCCCTTGGGTAAGCATCAAAAGTGTGGAGGTATGGTCTGCTACAAGTGTTTTAACAATCTGTAACATCAGACATGCAGCAAATCTGTGCACTGTGAACCCCTCTGGGATTCATTACGGTCTCAGACACACTGCCTGGTTTTTAGAGTAACAGGCTTCGGCTGCAGCACTCTGGGTGGCTTTACAGATTTCAGCAGCCCTTGCCCTTTTACTATATCGCAGAGTTTTCCCAGCATCTGGAGCAGATCCCTTTGGGCAGGGCTCCCAAGCTTCAGGTGAACATAATGTTCAGGGAAGTAATTTTTCACATGTGTTTACAACATCATCAGGGAACACTCACCAGCTGCCTCGCTTCCTCTCGCTGCGCCATGGACAGCTTATCTCCCGGGATTACTTCATCGTCCTCCTCATGCTGTAGTTCCCACAGAGCTAAGCTCAGCAGCAGTAGTGTTACCTTGTCACAGCACATCTTGCAAGCTTTTCACTGTTTCTCAACCCATATCACATACGTGGATGCTTCTTTTACCCCAGTTAAGACAAGGCATGTAGCTGTATAGCAGGAGGGAACAGCTCCTGATGAGAAGCAGAGCATGTTACAGTTTCCCCACCATCAAGTTCTTCCCCATACCAGCTCTATCCTTCCCTCATTCCACCTACACCCGGGCAGGAAGTCACCCTGCACCTACTGAAAGAAAGCATAACTGTGGGCAGCCTCAGACTGCCATCTGAGCCATGACTGTGTAGTGCTGTGGAGTACACAGCCCCTGGACACAGGGCTAAATGGGCACCACCGAAAAGAGCCCGGCTTCCTCCTCTTTGCACCCTCCCTTCAGGTGCTTATACACATTGTTGAGATCCCCCTGAGCCCTCTCTGTTCCAGGCTGAACAGTCCCAGCTCTCACAGCCTTTCCTCATTGATGTGCCCCAGTACCTTAATCATCTTAGCAGCTCTTCATTGGACTCTCCAGTATGCCAATGTCTCTCTTGTGCTGGGGAACCCAGAACTGGACACAAGACTCCAGATGAAGCCTCACCAGTGCTGAGTAAAGAGGGAAGATCACTTCCCTTGACCTGCTGGCAATGCTTTGCCTAATTCATCTCAGGATACCATTAGCCTTCTCTGCTGGCTCCTGTTCATCTTGGTGTCCACCAGAACCCCAGGTCCTTTTCTGTAAGCTGCTTCCCAGCTAGGTGGTCCCCAGCATACTGTAAGATCATAGAATAGTTTGGGTAGGAAAGGGCCTTAAGCTCATTCAGTTCCAACCCCCTGCCATGGGCAGGGACACCTCAGACTAGACCAGGTTGCCAGGGATAGGGCATTCACTTCTTTGGGCAACCGACACCACTGCCTCACTGCCCTCACAGTGAAGAACTTCTTCCTTATGTCAACCTGACCTCCCCTGTGTCAGTTTGAACCTATCACCCCTTGCCCTGTCGCTACAGTTCCTGATGAAGAGTCCCTCTCCAGCATCCAATTGGTGCATGGGCTTGTTCATCCCCATATGCAGGCCTCTGCACTTGCTGTTGACCTTCACGAGGTTCCTGACAGCTGATTTCTCCAGCTTGTTGAGGTCGCAGTGGATGGCAGCATGGCTCTCTGGTGGATCTGCTACTCACCCCAGTTCAGTGTCATCAGCAAACTGACCCCATCAGCCATCAATGGAGGTCTTGAACAGGACTAAACCCAGTATTGTTGAGCCCTGGTGTACAAAGGGCCAGTAGTAGGTACTGGCCTCCAGCTTGACTTTGCACCACTGATTACCACTCTCTGGGCCCAGCCAGTTTTCAATCCACCTCACTCTCTGCTTAGCCAGCCTTCAACAGTTTGTCTGTGAGGATTTTATGGGGGACAGGCCCTACTGAAGTGGAGGTAAGCAGTAACTCCAGCTCTCCCCTTGTCTACCAGGCAGGTCATTTCATTGTAGAATGTTATCAAGTTGGTCAAGCGTGACTTCCCCTTGATGAATCCATGCTGACTATTCCTGATGGTTTTCTTGTCATCCATCTGCTTGCAAATGGTTTCCATGATTATCTGCTCCAATATTTGCCCAGGGATCAAGTTGAGGCTGAGTGGTCTGTAGTTCACCGAGTCCTCCTTCTTGCCCTTCTCGAAGATAGGAGTGATGTTTGCTTTCCTCCAGTCTTCAGTTACTTCTCCCAGGTGCTATGATCAATGAAAGATTATTGAGAGTGGCTTTGCAATGACATCTGTCTGCTCCCTCAGCACTTGTGGGTGCATTCCATCAGGATCTGATGTGGTACTTATGATTCAATGGCAAGCAAGTCCAGCTGCCTGTATCTATGAGCATATTCTGTCTGTTTGACAGAGCACTGGCCTTTTCTCATTTTGTACGCTCCATCTTTATGTCACTCACACTTCACAGTGCAGTCTGGTTTCCAGTATTCAAGATGAGCACACAGTAGTTGCAAACTTGTTCCTGGGGGCTTTTGATAGACCCAGAAGATGAGCTCCTGGATTATTTATTGTTTCTCCAGGTGGAAGCACCTCAACTTGAATATGATTTTGAGGAATCCAGAAGTTGCCAGGCATTCTGCCTGGAGGGATATGGGACCCAGAGGCACACATTTCCTGCCCAGTTCCTCAGTGGAAGCAGGAAGTCCCTGGGTCAGACTACAGCAGTTAGAGCCCTGCAGGTCCAAGTACCTCCTTCCCATTCAGCATAGCCAGCTGCTGGGTCAGCAAGGGCACCATTCTAGGCAGAGGGCAGTTCCTACATATTAAAAACTATGCAAAGTAGGCAATAAATGTAAGAAATACTGCTTGACATCCCAAAACTGCCGGAGATCAATAGTCCAGCCCAAAGTCTGGCTGGACAAAAGGACACTGAGCACCCTGTCTAGGGCAGGACCTGATCTGTGGGCTGCACTTCGTACTGAACCTCCTGTAAGGCACCGCTTAGGAAAACATATCCAGCAGCAAAGACTGTAAGAAACTTGTTTAAACATTAGGAGTTTCTAAAGCATTAATGGTTTAATGCAGTAAAGAAGGTGAGCTGGAAAAGGCAGCAGCATGGATAATTGGGGAGACGTATAGAGAGGGAGTCCCTCTGGCCATTAAATAAAGGTTTCTGTGCTTGAAGTTTCTGCAATCACCATGTATTAAAACTGCAAAAATTTTCAGCCCTGGCTCTTATGTTCATCTCTGTGGCCCTGTTGGTAATCCTGGCCTGAATCCCCTGCTTTTAATATGGATGGGGCTGAAGCTCACAGCAACCTCCTAGCATCCTTCACCGTAGGCACAGCAGCCTCCATGGTAGAACCAGCATGACTCCAACTGCCCCAAAGGGCAAACAGCTTGCTGCTGCCAGGAATCACATGAATCCTCCCCACCTGTGGGAGAGCCAATCTGCTGGACTAGCTAGACTTCTGCTGGAGACTGCTGTCCCCCACTCCTGTGCCTTACAACGCAGTGGGTTGGGGTGCACTCTCTCAGCCAACACTGGGGCTGTTCTTCCCAGAGCACTGATGTGGTTTGATGAGCTAATGCCTGCCTGCCAGTTCTGCCTTTCGGTGCTGTTGCAGAATTCCCTGGTGAAATCTTTACCCCAGGACGTCCTTATCACATGTCATGTCACATCCTCTGTCCTTGGAAGTGCTGCACTGGAAAGTGCCTGGGTATTGCATGGACAGAAGCGTTTTGTCTTTCATCATGGTGATGGGAGTCAGACATGCCCACATGCCTGCTCTCGAGGGACTGGCTATCCCCTCCTTGCTCATCTGCTCCGGTGCTCACAGTCCTGCAATGTGAACCAGGTAATGCTGCCTCCAGTCATCGCAGAATGCTCTGTACTTGATGCAGTGAATGCAGGGGGAGAGCTGGCAGTCCCTCTGGCAGAAGTAAGGTTGCCTGGGCATGTACTTTAACACTAAATGTCCTGTTTTTCCACAAGTTTGCCTTTTGATGAACCTAATGTTCTGGGAAGGAATGAGCTATCACCAAGCAACATTAACTCTGTGTTAACAAAGGTTTTTGACATTGAATTTAAGCTTGAGGACAATGCTGGCACAAGAATAAATTCTCACAGGCTGGGCCATGGGTACACTGAGGTTGGAAATCAGAAGGAACTTGCTGCCTGCCAGTGCAAGGATCTGGAACAGCCTTTCAGCAGCATCAGTGAGGCCAGGAGCCTGAACTTGCTTTGGGAATACTGGAAGTCTCTGAGCAAGAGTGTGCAGTGGGGCTGTCACAGGCTAGGAGATCTCTACCAGTCCTCCCTCCTCATGCAACTGCAGGACATTTTCATAACAACTTTGCTCTTAAAGCAGCACAAGCCAAGCCAGGTGCCCCAGGCTCACCTGGAAATGGTGCTGGCTGAGCCTTTAGGGATGCTGTGCTGGGGACACTGCAGAGAGTGCTGCAGGGCTACAGTTACCCAGTGAGCGCAGGATGCACATCCTGCCCACCTCCAGTGCACAGCAGAGAGATTGGAGGGGACAGTGTGTGACAGGCAGGCCCGGAACTGATTGCCTCAGGAGGCAGTTGGGTGTCTTGCAGATCTGAGGGCATTTCTGATGAGTAAAAGAAGGCTTATCATCACTGCAGCCCAGGGGAGCGTGTGCCCTTATGAGCTGGGCACTCTGGGGCTTTGAGGCAAGTTCCTCTACTGTCTTCACTCATCTTCTTCAACTGAGGCTTAGTACCCAGCCTGGGTACCCATTATTCACCCCGTTCCCAAAGAGGGCAGTCAGTTGGATGAGACCAGCTTGGCACAGGATGGCAAAAGGAGAAGAAAGAAGGGGATGCCCCAGGAGCAACTGTCAAGGAAAGATGTCAGCAGCGGTCACAGCCAGCCACAGGCTGGGTGCTGCAGTGAACCAGCTGCATCTGCCTTGGAGCACATCCTGCCTCACTTTCTCCCACTGGCTCCTCTGGACACCAGCAGCCCTGAACACCAGCAGCCCTGGAACATAGCACACAGCTCCCAGCCACCCCTGCCTCTAAGCACCCATCTACACTCAACTCAAGAAGCCCTTGCATCCTTCACTGCCTGGTCACAGTGGATTATACAAGGCAGAGATAAAATGGGAGTTACAGCAAAATCAGTGGTTGACTCTCTTTTCTTTTCTTTATTTTAGTAGAAGATTAAGGCATTGCCAGAGCGACGTGCACATCTTCCTCAATAGTGAAGGTTAAGGGTTTCAAGCCTAGCTGCTGACTCATAACCAGGCAGAAGAGAAAAGAGAAAATTAGCATGAAAAATGTTGCTGAAATGGCTTGTATGTGTTCAGAGATCAGTGTAGATATTGTACTGCTGCCTGTGTTATGGCTGGTGCATTTAGTAGATGTTTTTAATGAAATCTGATCTTTTTAAGAACACGGAGCACCTGTAAGTAGAGCATTTGCCTGTATCTGCAGATTCACCGCCGTAGAAGGCATGTCTTTAAGAAACAAGGTACTTCGGAAAGCAACTTTAATTCATGGAGGTATAGCACCATACTTTTTTCTAAGCCTAGATGCTGCTGGACATTTTAGTGAGCTATTGAACCGCTGGATGGCATTTTGCTGTTTGGAGTCTAGCCTGGCTCTGCAGGGATTAAAAATCATCCCAGGACCCTTCTGGGACATGAGTTTGGTGTTCCATCCCCCCCATTAAATACTTGCTCTTTGACTGCAATGGCAAAATCATCAGAGGCCTGGAATGTGACCTTCATCTAAGCCACATCACCTCCAGCGCACGTTGCCTCTGGATCAAGGCAGAGGCAGGCAAGTGAGGCTCAAGCTGCTGCTCCGGAGATAACTGTAAGGATCAGGAGTTGGAGTGCTCAGCCTAAACAATGGCTTCAGTCAGAGTTGTGATCAGACTCAAATTAACTTCAAATATGCACAGGAACACAAGAAGCAATTTGCATAAGAAGTCACATGGAGTCGTCTGCAATTTCACATACTTAAACAAAATACAGTAAGCACAGCTTGGGTGGGTATGTGGAATCAGTGCAGCGAACTGTGCAGGGAAATGACCTGGAATTACCACAGAGGAAAACAAATGGCAGCAACCACCCAGGATGCAAAGTCAGCTCAGAAATTGTGAAACACCAGCCTCTTCCTTCATCTGCCATCCTGATAGATGCTTGCATTCACATTATCATTACATGAGTTTGAGCTACTTTTCACCAGGCCCTTCTGGTGCAGAGGATGGTGCTCACTGTATCATGTCAGAGTCACTCCTTCACATTTGCATCCTTGGCTTCATCTTTGCAAAACACTTTTCTCATGCGTCATTCTTCCTGGGCTTTGCAGTGCATTCATCTCCGAGCCTGAGGAGCTCCTCTCTCTTCGTGCACCACTCTAGGTGGTGCTGGTCTTGCCCTTTAGTGGTGACGGTCAGAGGCCAATATAATGGCTCTGTGAGGCCAAGGGCAGACACCAACAGCCTCATTTTTGGTGGTCTGAGTGCTGTGTGTGGTCAGAGTGCAATCCCTGTGGCTTAGTTCATGGTGCCTCTGTAGAGGTTATGGTGTTACTCTACCTCAGCTCCTGGAAGATGATGACCAAAAAACTGACATTAGAAAAGGAAGCTGGCATGAAAAGGGAGCAACATCCCTTAAGTGGGAATGCATCATCCTTCAGGGTGAACATCAGGAGGGCTGAGACCTTTAATCCTGAAAAAGGGACTTTTACCTGCTGACTTCCATCTTAGGACAATCCTGTGTGCCTGACACATGGGCTGGATCCGCACTGCAGCGGTGAGGCTGAGCTCTGAGGGCTGTGCCATGAGTATGGACAGTTGCATCTGCTTCCCCTTCCCTCCCCAGGAGGCAGGCAGGGGAGGATCCAGCTGCTGCTCCTGAGGCAGCTGGAAGGAGCAGAAGAGTTGGCTAAGTGCTTCAGGCTGAACCAGGGCTTCTGCATCAGCATCACTCCAGCCCCCATGAGCTGCCAGACCCCTGTTTCACCCATCTTGTCTTCATTTACCCAAGCTCTTTTAAAACCCTCTTGTTCTCAATTTCTATCTTGATCCCTTCCTGTGACCCTACTTCCCATTCCTGTCCCTTCTTTTTATCCTAGCTACAATTTCTGGTTCTGCCCACTCTCTTCGTCCTGCCTTTTCCTGTCTTCCCTCATGTACTTGCTCCCTCCTAATCTCTTTAGGTTTTTGCTCAACAGCTTCAGATCCTTGTATTTTAGTTAGGCAATTTGTTTCTCTCTGCAGGACTGCCTGAGCATTCAGCAAAGAACTGTCACCAAAACCCTGGAAGAGGCAGTGTTGTGCTTCGTCACCATTTCATCCCAGCCCTGCTCTAACTTGCAGGTACTAGGGGAAAATCTGGCTCTTCCTCATTTGCTGCACTCAAAATTACTCCACTATCCAGTTAGCTACAAGTAAGCTGGCCAGTGTGAGTAGCTACAAGAAACCCTCACTTAGCCAAGACAGTCTTTTTGGTCTTCAGTTTTGTCATGGAGACCACGGATGCTTGGTGTAAGAGAAATCTCACTGTAAAGGAAGGAATGACACCTCTCTACCACCTCTTACAGTTCCTGCTGTGTATCCAACCAACACAAGGTAATGCTAAACAGAGCCTCAGCCTTCATTTGCGTGATGTTCACTCACATGCAATATGTCACAAAAGAAAGGAGCTGACAAAACAGAAAAAGGTATCAGAAAGAACCGTTTCAGGCTTAATATCTTACATCTCATCCTGATACTGCCAAGTGGGTCTGAACCAATGTAATGAGACTGGCAGAAACCTCTACCATAGCTGTTTTTAAGCACTTCAGACATGTTTTGGTTAATAAACACATTCAACCAAAGCTGTGTGCACTCACAGGGCTCTAACCTGGCTGCGCTGAGTGATTCCCCTGGCACTAGCAGAGGACACCTCCACTGACTGCCCCTTGGGTTGGCAAGGGTGCAGAAACCTCCTACTTTCTGGGTCACTTTACCAAGTCTCAGATGGTACCTGAGAGAATTGCAATGCCTGTCCAAGCACCCTTCCTTAGGCAACCTAACTGGGGAACCAATCGCCTCTTCAGTCAGGCCAGGCTGTAACGGAGATCGGACCAGTGCATGCTGTAGACATCAAACTGTGCTCTTCTGACATTCACAAAATGAGTCAGCCAGGCTTGCTCGTTTGCTTGTTTGTTTGTTAAACCCTTGTGGTATGTCCAGGCATTGATGAAGTCTGGCCTTCAAACTAGATGGGCTGGCCTAAAGCATCTACTCTCCTGCTCTAACTAGGAGCCACAGAGATGCAGGACAAGGCCCCAGAGCAGGAACTGGCATTTCTTTCCCTGCCATATCCCTTGTGGGGATTGATCTGAAGTTGAAGATGGTTTTGCTTGTATTCTGGTCACTCCCAGATAAAGCTGGGCTTTGGATCAATGTGGAATGCGTCACTGAATGGCCTATTATTCACTGAGTGCAATGTGCACTCAGAGACACAGCAGCCCTCAATAAAGATTCAATTCTGCCTCTGAGGATCAAAGCAGTAGTGAACCAAGGGAACTACTCAGCTTCCTTTACATGATGCTAAAATGAGTGGTTGCTTGTTTCAGGGCGATTCTTTATGGCAGTTTCAAGTTGTGCATTGCTTCTAATTAAATGGCCATCTACATAGCCACATCCCTTTAGAGGGTGTGGAGATACCTCTAACTTAAACTGTCCTTCCCCTCTGTGCTGAGGCTTACACTTGACTTAGCACAGCTTGTACATGCTGCCATGCCCAGTCCACACCATGGCCCCAAGGAGCACAGGGTTGGCCACAGCTCCACGGTGCTTTCCCACACTGCCCTCATTGCCCATGATGTCTGGCTCTCTTGCAGGGCGCACTGCAATGGCACACCAAGTGCAAATAACCAACAGGGCAGACCTGGAGAGTCGGGCAGAGCAGGAGCACACGGAGTCCTAACATCCAGCCCCAACTCTGGAGAAGCTCCTTGAGCAGGGGAGACACATGGGTGCTGAGCTTGCTGCCAAATCCCTGCACTGACAGCCACTTCCAGCTGACAGTTGCCTGGGTTGTTTTTTTTTTTTCCCCTCTTATAATGGGATAATTTATTGCAGGTCATAGAAGCACTCAGCTGGAGGGAATCCCAGCTTTGGGAGATGTTTTCATAATGTTTTTGCTGAAGTACTTTCTCAGGAAATCACAGTGGTCAGCGATGCCTCATGCTCCTTTCTGACCATTTGTTGAGTGATTTTCGTGTATCTTGATGTGGTTCGTAGTTTTAGGTGTTTTATTTATATGGTTGCATCCATTTCTCCCATCTCTGCTTCCCTCATTCAGGATGCAGCTCTCCATTCTAGCACCCTGCTGGAGGACACGATGCTGGGGGGATGCTAGGGAAGGAGACAAAACTGGAGACCAGGAAAGAGGGGAGATGCTGGAGAAGGAGGCAAGGCTGGGACCGGACTAGAAGGGTGAGAAGTCAACAAGGGCAGGTGGGCAAGAGTGATGTAGAAGGAAGTGGTGATGGGAGGGGACTAGTCCAGGGACTCCATGTTTCAGGAAGCAAGAAGAAAAACGGGGCAGCTTATGTTGCTTCTCCTGTGAGGTATGGAGAGTCCTGGTGACGAAAAGGAATGTCTGAGCGCCTGCAGTCTCAGCCTGTGCGGAGAGGGCACTGAAGGAAAAGCGTCTAATGACAGAGAAATCAGCAGGAAGGGCTGAAGTTCTGGCTGGAAGCGCATGAGGTTAGTGCAAGACATCACTGCGCTGATGAGTACATGAGTCTGTAATGTCAGCACAGTGAGAATTTATTGCCTCCTGAGTCAAGTCTCTCCAGCCTACCGAGCCCCAGAGACACTGTATGCCCTTGTCTGGAGAGGATCAGCCAGCGCAGTGGGTTACCAGCCACCTAAAGACCCAGGGGTGAGGGACTGCATCCTCACGCACTTGACATAGGTGCAGAAGAGGTGCCGTTAGCCTCTTCAGCTCACAGAGAACATGCCCAGGGCACAGGGTGCCATGTGGAGGGTTCTGGGTTCTTCCAGTGGGCAGAGACTCCAGGACAGACTTGGTCTGGGAACCCTTCTTCTTCCCCCAGCAGTAAAGCAGAGGATCCCTCCAGTGCCTGAAGTACTCCGACACCAAGTGTGCAGAGGCAACAGGGGCCAGGGACCCTCCCCAGCACCCAGAAACCCTCCTGCCATTGCTGGGGAGTCGCTCTTTGGAGTGGCCGCTGTGCCTGGTGCTGGTCTCCAGCATCCCCTCTGCACTCACCCCAGCACCAATCACGCCCGGGTTTGCAAAGTGGAGGAGTTGCAGGAGGCAAGGATGCTTAATTACAAAGCAGCCCTGGAAACCAGCAGCAGCAGCAGCACTGTGGCCAGGAGGGGAGGCAGCAGGGCTGTAAATAGAAATTGCGGAGGCAGCCGCGGGGAACAGAGTGAGGGAGGCTTCTGCGCCTGCATCGCGGTCTCCCTCCCTTCTCCGCAGCTTCTCTCACCTCTCCCGGCCACCCTGGCTCCCAGCACGAACCTGCATGTGACAAGAAGCCCCAGAGCGTGGCTGGGATGCAGCAGCTCCGGAGGCAGAACAGCCGCTCTGGGTGGAGAAGTGGGTGTGCAGGACCTCCTCCACCAGGAGCCACCTCCTGTGGAAATGCATGAGGAGGGTTAAAGAGCTTCTCTGGCCAGCAAGAAGGCCAAAGCAAGATGGATGTGGGTCCAACTGGCCCTGCCCACCACCCCAAAAGAGTCTGTGGTGTGCCAGATGTCTGAGCCCCCATCCCAGTGGGGTCTGCCTGAGGTGAAGTCCTTCTCATCCCACCCTGACATCTCCATTGCAGCCTCTTCCACAGCAGCAAGAACTGTGCTTTCAGTATTTTGCAAAGGTTTATTTAAAAATGTTGAAACCAACATCCCACAAGAATTGAATATTTCACCACGAGGAGAAGAGAAATCCTACAAAAATATATATCACAGCACACAAGGGCAGGGGAGGGGGAAGAGCAAGACTGAGCAAGGGAAGCAGGAGGGAGGACAGAGGGGAGGATGGGAGCCGCAGCAGAACGAGACTGAGTGGCAAAGGGAGAACAAGAGAGGAATGAGGAGAGCGAAACAGTAGGAGCAGAGATAACTGCGAGAGAGACCATGGTACAGGACAGGCATGGGAAGCAGGAAAACAGTGGGAGAGGAAAAACACAGGAAAAAAGGAGTAGAGAGCATCAGTTGCTGTAGGAAGGGCCCCCCTCTATGATCTTGCCAAGGTAGGGCCAGGGCTACAGTGAAACATCAGCAGGGATGCAACTAGGGAGCTGGAGTTTGGCCCAGGGCTTTTGTGCTGCGGGACTCGGCTCTAAGGCTGTGCCACAGACGTGGTTTGTCAGAGCGAAAAACAAAACCACAGTTTAATTCAGAACAGTCTGGAGGTGATTGTGTTCAAGAACTTGCAGGGAATGAACAAACCGCTCCTTTCCAAGCATTTTTCCTTATGTGGAAAGGGAGTGGGGAATGAAGGGACCAGATTTGCAAGGGCACTTAGGTGCCATTGAGGAAGAGGTAGATAGCCCTCTCAGAAGCCGTGGGGTACTTGGCTGAATGTGAGTCCCTGGAAACTGGACCAGAAGAGTGGCATGGAAGCACACACTGGAGGCGTGCTTTCTTGCCTATCGGTTGAAAGCAACGAGACAGGAAAGCCCAAGTAGGATTTGGCTTTGTGACCGTACCACTGCTGGGTAAACAGGAGGATACTCCAGTTCCTACTCCAAAACAACACAAGGCAAGGGGGAGAGGTTCTCCCTCAGGTCTTCCCACTGCACTCACAAGAGAGACCACCCTTGTGTTAACAAAGCCAGGACCCTCCAGGAGCTCAGCAGAGATATGGTTCCTTCAAGTCACCCAGCCCGCCTGGACGTTCCCTTTCCATTGCACGGAAATGTTGGGCAGGCTCAGCCCAAGGCCAAGGACATTTTCAGTCGGTTTTCCCACATGCCTTCCTCTGTAAAATTTCCACTGGAAAAAAAGAATCCAGATCTTTCTCCTGCAGTCAGGTGGAAGACAGGGAAACCTGATGGGCTGTGACTGAGAAGGTGCTGGCCTCTGCCCTCGTTTGGTGCTTGGTGCTGTCAATCCATCTGTGTGCAACTCACAGACTGTCAGCCTGTGCCAGGGCGGACACTGCGGGTGTGCTCTGGCTCCAGTCTGCATGGGGGAAGATGGTTTGTAAAGCTCCAGCCATGGAGAAAACAGATCCAATGAGATTATTTATTGACTGGAAGAAGCTGGTGTGTCCACATGTGTTTTGAATGTTTTGTTCCAGGGACAAAGAGTAGCAATGAATGTTTGGGCAGGACAATGAAGTTGTTTCCCTTACCTAAGCTGTTTCATGTGAGAGAGTAAATGACTGTCATAAAGACGTATTTGACTAGAAAAAGTGGTCTTGGAAAAGATGTTTAGCATATCCAAGCTTCTGTCATTGTAAGAGTTTTCTCTACCGCATTCCCCAGCTTCCCCCTTACCACAGTATCCGTGAAAGGCTTCACTCCCTGGAGATACAAAACCAGAGCCATGTTAAAGGGGGAGGAAAAACCCCAAACCACCAAATCTGATTTGCTTGCAGAGTTGACAGAAGCCAGGCCAGCAGAGCACAGGGCTTCCCCACATCCAGGGTTGGAGAATGCTTTCACTATGCCTCCTGCAGTGCCCTGGCACTTTCTTACAGACCTTCTCCCCATTCAGCATGTGGAAAGGGAAAGTCCAAGGACAGCCCTTGAAGTGGTCGAGTCTAAACTCTGGCCTTGTTTCAACAAACACTATTGATCAAAGAGCAATCTAATTAATCTGGCCTGGAAGATTACTTAAACCAGTTCAAGGCATTATATTGTAAACTGCCAGCAATAAGCAGTGCAGCCTCTTGCAGGCTACATGCAGATGTCCTTCTCCAATGCTGATGTGCCAGCAAGAGGGGGAGCAGTGGGCAAGAACAGCCATCTGCCCCCTCCTCTGCCCATCCGCAGCTTGATCACCCACCAAAGCCTTGAATGGAGCCTGAATAATGAAAAGGCTCTGTAATAGATCGATCTGCAGTAAAGCAATAATATCCCTTGCTACAAGTGGAGGCTCAACCTGTGCTTAGTCTTGAGACCTCCAGGGTCCTTTTCCACCTACATCTTTCAGCCATACTGTACTCTTAATAAGCCAGTAATTTTATTTGACCTGTCATTTTCACCAAATCTCTACTGTTTTTTGCAAAGCTTATTGCAATTTACACTCTCATTTAAATGTCCTTCACGGTGAGTCAGATGGGACTGGAGATCACCTCCCAGTTCAGCTGGCTAAATGGGCAGAAGCAGGCCTCTCAAGAAATTCCCTGTGCTTTGTCCTATAAAGAATAGGTTTTTACTGCAGAGATAAAAGATGAAAGAGCCATTTCATTTTCTCCAAGATGACTTTTGTCAGGGACCTTGTATGGTGCATGAGAGCCTTCACATTGTGGGTGAGTTTCCTCTCTCTGGCCACATCAGTGCAGCAGCTGAAGGTGTTTGTACAGTATAGTGGCAACTTAACCAAAATCTGCATCATATCAGTTCAGTGGCTATCACTGTGGAGCCTGTGACCACAAAAGCCAAGGGACAGCAACTGTTGTCATTAAGCTGAAATTTGCCATTCCATCCTTCCTCAAAGTGACACCCATGGGAAGAGGCTGAGATGCACTGATCTTGCTCACACGAGTGACTGACAGTGTGGCTGCTGGCCTTACAGACCACCACAGCCCTGAAGCACATGCTCAGGCAACCAGTTTGCACCGATACCTGTGCCACTGGTTTTGTTCCCCAACCAGCTGGGGTATAACTTAATGAAGGTTGTCCCCGCTCCCCTTGGTGAGCGTTGCCTCATGGATCTCCAGTCACCTTGCATTCCAAGGGAGATCTACCAGCAGTACATGGCAACCCTCCAAATGTTCCCAAGGTCAAGTCTAAATTGCTCTTTGTCATCCCAGGCATAGAGAGTCACGGCTGCTGCTTGTTGCCTGTGGCATGAGTGTCTGAATGCAATTCCCTACCTCAGCCCATCAACCTTAAGTTCCTCATGCTCAGCAGCATCTGCATGCAGCTTCAGCAGTATCCCAGTGTACAAGATGCTTCCTAAATAACATGTTGGGCAGAGGGCTTTGCCTGAGATCTTCTGAAGAACATCACCATAGACTGACGATCTTCAGGAAAACCTTTCTGAAGCAGACTGAGGGGTGGAAGGGGACAGCAAGGAAGCTTCCAAGAGATCAAAACATTTGGAAAGCTAAAGGAACCTTTTCCAACTTTAACTGGCAAGAAGTGGCAGGGGGAGGAACTGAGAGAAAAAAAATGGGGACAGATTGATGACAAAAGATAAAAGCTGAAGAGAAAAAACCCAAGAGTGTTAGGCAGAAAGAAAATGGAAAGATGTGAGTATCTTCCATCCAGAGGGGAGATAATGTTTCCTTCAAGGAAGTGGGTTGCTGAGGGGGCCCAGGTGCTGTGTGAGCCTCTTCTGCCCAAGCTTCACCCATCCTTGGGACCCTCGGGAGGACCAAGGCCTCAGGAACAAAAGACCCTGCCACCACCTGAGTCCCGGCTGAGGGGAGACCGAGCCCCGGCAGGCAATCCTGCAGCCACTGAACTCCAGACGTTCATTTCAAAACACACGACGTGGGAAGGGACACACAGAGGGGTTAGGGCCCATGGGGACAGGGGTACGCCTTTCCACCTCGCCTACCCCCAATGCCAGGCATGCACTGGTGAGAGAGTCACAGAGATCCAAGTGTTTGTGCTAGGAGATGGGCCAGGGAGGCTGAGATTTCACACCACCACCAGCTCTCTTCCCTCCCACCATCCTGCTCTCTCATCACCCTGTCCTAAGTGGGCTGGGGGGGGATGTCCCCAACCTTCCCCCAGCAGGAGCCTAAGGAGGCCCAGCTAGTCCATTTGCCCAGGCACATCCTCGTGGAGTTAGTTAATGATGGCAGCGGTGTGGTGGTGGTGGGCCGTGGCACAAGGAGGTTGTTAATTCCTGGGGTAGCAGAGGCGGCAGGAGGCTGTGCTCGCCAGCTGTGACAGGAGGTGTGGGGAGCCAGCTCGGCTTCTCCCGTGAGCATCACAGGTTCACCAGTGGGATTCTGGAGGGAAAAGGGAATCGAAAATGAATTAGCAACAAGCACTCATGCTGCTCCACCTCTAACCGACTGGCACCTTTGTCCTGCTCAGCCTGCTTGTCCCCTGCCGCCACCTCCTGCCCCAGCTCTCTGGCCACTCACCGGTTCAGCTGGAAGGCCGCGCTCTTCCCATGGCCCCCCAGTTTCTCCTGGCCCTGCTTGGATTCCTCTGCCTCTGGTGTGGGGGCCAGGGAATCACCGTAGGGCCCCAGGATGCTGATGGTGGTAGGGGAGAGGTCTGCAAGGGGCTGCTGGCTCTCCTGCTGCCTCCCACCGCTCTGCTGCCCCGAGTGGCGCCGGCGTTTCTGGTTACGGTCCCAGCTTTGGAGAGAGAAAAGGGGTGAGGTAAAGAGTGCCTGTCAGACACTCTCCAGCCCATGATGATGGAGAGGTTCATGGGACCCCGCTATGCTCAGCTTTATTGCTCAGCCATGTGCCAAACCTCTCCACGTCTTGAAGCACCAGATCTGCGCCCTTGGGACAAATGTGTCCCAAGCCCACAGTCCTCCTGCCCACCCATCTGCAGACACCAGCATCATGGCAGCCTTCATCAGTGCAAACCCCACTCACCAGAACTTGAATATGATCCCAGTGGCAACCAGGACAATGATGATAGAGATGGTGATGGTGACGTACAGCTGGGGGTCTACACCTGCAAGAGAGAGCAGGAGAGGGGATTGTGGTGGCCACCACCACCGGTCCCCAGAGAGCCCCTGCTGGGGCCCCCATGATTTCTGCACAGGTACCTGCCCCTGCGGGGTGGGGGTCAAAGAAGCAGAAGGCAGAATTACCTTCCCCCCGGGGCCCAAACAAGAAGGGCCGCAGGGTGGCCGGGGTCTCACGCAGGTTGAGCCCCGCATTGTGCAGGAGCGAATGGGAGTTGGGCTGCGCCGTTGCCATCCCGTGCGGCGAGACGAAGGTGTATCCCAGCGGCGGGAAGCCTGGGTTGGCCGAGTTGCCGTCCCCTCCGTCCTCATCCGACACCGTGGGGCCCCACACAATGGCCCAGGGGTACTGGGAGGAGGGCATGCCGTCCTCAAAGCCGGACGGGGTGGCCGGGCGGGCGCCCGCCGCCTGCCGCCTCAGCCGCACGACGTGCCGCAGCTCTCCCCCCCGCGGCGGCAGGGCGCGCTGGCGAGGGGCGAGACGGGAATCCCTCTCCGGCAGCGAGGTCCTGTCCCAGATGCAAATGGGCCTTGGGGCTGAGGGGCTCCGACGGGTGCAAAGCGGCCGGGGGGCTGCGGGGCCCCGAGGGCGAAGAGACCAGACGCCGGGAGGAGGGACGGCCGAGACCAGGAGGAGGAGATGCCAAAGCTGCAGCGAGTGGATGCAGAAGAATGGAGGCATCCTGCTGTGGGGTTGGGGGCAAGGAAGAGGAGAGCTGTATCTGAAATGTCCCTCCTGTCGAAAGGACAAGCCCGGAGCAGCCGGGAGCATCCCACCACCCACACTCCCGTTGTCTTCCCGTGTTGCCAGCGAGCGTGGGAAGCTGTGAACCTACCAGGCACTGGGCTCCATCTCAGATGCCACAGCGTCTGTGCTCAGCGAGGATCCTGTCTCATCTTCTTCACTGGGAAACAAAAGGGTGAGGTGTCAGCATCCCATCACCCAGCAGCAAATGCTGTCTCCCTGGAGGCAGTGGGTGCCACCATATGCAAGCTCCCTGTTGAGAAGGGCACCTGGGCATCCATGCACCCACATGTGTACTCTCTCCTGCTTTCGTGCTCTTCTGCTCAGAGGTGCACCGTCCCCCCGCCCCCGGTAGTGCACAGAAACACATGTGTTAGTGTATGCACAAGAAAGCAAAGTGCCATCACCGGGGCACACGTGCAGAGGCACATGTGCAGCTTCCCCAGGGACTCTCCTGTCTGAGGGCCGAGAGGGGGATTCAGTATCTTTGTTTGCTTATCGCTGGAACAAGTTGGAATCTAAATTCCTGTATTTATTTATAGTGTAGAGCGTGTAATCCATTTATTAAAAAGGAGCCTCTTCATTGTGTGCCAGAGTGAGGGAGCGAGAGGGGAAGCACGACAGTGATAAACCAAGAAGACTGAGAAAGAGAGAGTGAATCAGCGGGAAAAGTCCAGCCTTACTAAAGAATTTAAGAGCAAAAATGCGCCTATCAAATATTTAGTATTTACTTACATCTCCACTAACATGGAACTACCTTCCTGCACTCCTTATCCTAGTGCCCTCTGCGCTGTCCCATCCCTCCCTTTCTCCCCTATTCCTCCCCTTTCTCTCCCACTTTCACGGCAGCTCAGCAGTATGAAGCATCGGTATGAGGGAGTTAAGGGCTGGTCCCCCGGCTGGATTTCTGCACCGGTTGCACGCCACCCTCTGGCATCAGCCCGGTGGTAGCACGGCTGCCCTTCATGCTGCCTGCCCCTTCCCTTGGCTCGGCGCAGCGCAGGGCCAGACCTTCCCTGGTGTGTTCTTACATGCCTGACCTGGGATCCTCTCCACAAAAAGACTTCACACATGTACACACACACACAAATCATTCAAGCTACTCAGCTTGCTCCTTCATCACGAAAGGGAAAGCATGAATGCCGACAACCCCCCTTCTGTGGCTGCTGGGATGGGGAAGAAATGGGGATGCTTGGTTGAGGGAGTCAGCGCAGAGGCCAAGCCTGCACCTCCAGCCCTGAGGCTGCTGCACTGCATCTCCTGGCTCCCAAGGGGTTACTGCCATTCCCTCCTGCTCAGCCCGTGCCCTGAACTAGAACTGCAGCCCCTCCTGAATGGGAAGCGTCCTCTTGCCGGAGGAAGAGCTTGCTGTGGTAAGGGGCTCACAGCCCTGATGTACACCTGAGGAAAGGGGCTGGGAGGAAAGGCACCCAAGAGTAAGTAGCTGTCTAGCTTCTGCTGCATTAACCAGGGATATTTTTAGTTTCCTCTGTTAAATATTTAAACAAAGTTCACAGAAAAAAAGGAATTGTCGGCTAATGTGCCCTGCCCTTCCCTCCAGGGCAAGATCAGTCTCTGGAGGGATCCTGAGATGAAGATGAGGAGAAAAGAGAAGCTATTCTCAACATTTCTTTGTACTTTGCTCCTGAACCTCTAAGCCTTGAAGGGGACTCTGTTAAAATGCAGCTCTGCAGAGAGGCAGCAGAATGGAGCAAGTTTCTTCCAAAGCCAGATGCTGCTGAGGCCTTGGCCATCTGGATTATGATCATGATACTATGGAAGATCATGCCTGGCAACAGAAATTCATAACAGCATTTCTTTTGGACTTTGGAAAGGGAAGGAATTCCAAGCGTTGGGGAACTCCATGAGTAAGTCCCTGGGCTAGAGAGCACAAAAACCACAAAGTGGTTTCAAGTTGTCCTAGCCTGGGGCTATGCCTGGAATTCATTTTGGGATAGTGGTTGGTCAGGGGCTGTGGGATGTTTTGCGTCAGGCAGCAGGAGATGTGGATCTGGACAGTGCCAGGAGTGGAGATCTCCAGGTGCAGGTAGACCTCAGTGCCAGCCACACAGGGAAGTGTGGTACCTTAGAGGTGCACATGTAACCGCTAGCACTCCTCCTAACATGGTGGCTCCACTGGCAAAAACGTGGCGATTGCCCAGCTCACTGTGCTCTTCTCTCTTGTTGGGATGTCTTATAATGGAGACCTTCCCAGCTGAGACTGTGTGCTCCAGCAACAGCACTCTGGACCATATGTTCCCATGGTCTGAAGCCTGGGAACAAGAAACTGTACAGAGACATATCCTGACTTGCTTTCACACCCAGTGGTCTAAATTTCAGCCCTAAGGAGCAGGTAACTGGAGCTGAGGGGAAGGAGTGAGCCGCAGTGCTGGCCTTCTCTTGGACACATAATGCAGTGGAAGCAACAGCAAGGATATTGGGTGTAAGCCCCAGACCCAAGACACTGCTGTGCACAGGTCCTGCTGCGCACAGGTCCTGCTGCCAGCAGTGCAGAGCAGGTGACTCATGGTGCTTCTGCCCCAAAGGTGGCTCCAGGTGAAGGCAGGAATGAGGCAATGTCCACCAGTCTTGGCCAACACATGTTGGTTTGCTGATCCTATTGTGGCTGGAGACTGAGTGTGTCCCCCACTAGCACACCCAGGCGTGGTTGTGGAGGAGCTGAGAGAAGCACAAAGGTGTCTCCTATGGCATAAATGCCATGAGAGCAAAGGAAGGTTTCAGATGGAAATGCCAGTCAGTGAGGGCTGGACTCCACTGTGCACAGAGCATCCATGTTCAAAACAAAGCATGGGTGTCTCTGAGGCTTATTGACAAAGCAGCAGATAGAGCATGTCTAGGGCACTCTGCAGTTGCCACTGACAGAGAGGACTGTGTCCTGGGCACAGACCCTGCTGCATTGGAGGGCAAGTGCAACAAATGCCCTTCATTCAGCTCTGTATGCAGCTCATGGTGTGGATGCTGAATAAACTGGTAGATGTTCAGAGATGAGGAGGGGGTACCAGTGCTCTTACTCTGTGGATATATAATCCCAGTATCCACACACCTTAAACCATTCAAGAGGCCTTTGTGTGCCAGAGCAGATACGGGATTTCTACACCAGTACCACATCGCATAGCTCTTGCTTTCAGAACTGTTTCCCAGGTCTAATTGTGACAAAACCAAACAGAGCTACTTCCAGGGTCCAAAGATGTACCTGTGTATTTTCACTCTAGATACAGAGCCTTCATCGCAGTGTTCCAGTCCTGTGATGCGCAGATGACAGAGTGTGAATGACAAAGCTATTTCCCCAGGGCACTTCATTGAGCTCAGTTTGTGAATCTTGGTGCTTGAAAGCTGTGAGTAAGAATTACACTGCTGTTGTACTGCGTATGGGCCCCACTACTAATCCAGACTAGAGATCCCTGGGGCTAATCTACTAGGAGCTACTGTCATTGCATTTGCAGGATGGAAGCATGAATCCTGCTGCTGTTGCCCAGTGTCAGGGACCCAGCTGTGCTTCCTTCCTCTTTGTAAGTCTCCCACAGCACAGACCCACTGCTGCTGGGACATGAAAAAGCAGATCCTGGTAACCATTCCCCAGAGCATGTATCTCCATTCGCTAAGGGGGCTGGGAATTTACGTCTTAACTAGTGGCTAGGAGCAAAGCCTGCTGCACTCCTGCTCTAAGTACCGAGCACAGACTAAACCCTGAATGTGACACCCTGATCTCCAGAGTTCAGATCCTACTGTGCCCCAGGGAAGCCCTAGGATTTGCTGCCAATGCCTCCTTCTCCATGCCCAGCACTCCTGTATACCATGGTCCCAAAGATAAATCCTATCCAAATATAAAAGCCATCACAGGAATAAAAGAGCTGAGGTGCCAGCCATGCGCCGGCAATATCCACACTGTAGCTCCCTCACATCAAATGCAATCTGTAACCTTCTGTTACAAAATGCTGAAGTTTGACAAATTCAAATGAGGAACAATACTATTAATAAAGAGGGTCACACTCTAGCACAATTCACCAAGGCAGGTGGTGTATTCCCTACTGCCTGGAGCCTTCATGTGGCTCTATTTCGAAAAGAAATGGCACAGTTCCATCAGAAGTTATGGGCTTGATGCAGGAAATGAAATTGGTGAAATTCTCTGGCCTGTGCTCTGCTGTAGGTCAGACTTGATGGTCCCTCTGGCCTTAAAATCTGAGAATCTCCCAGCTTTCTTGATGCCTAGCAGAGATCAGTTCTGACTGAAGAGCAATCGGATGAAGCCAAACACACACAAACAGTGCTAGTGAGAAGCGAGTAGAGTCTCCGTCCACCCAGGAATGGGGAAAGAGTTGCACCCGATTCTGGCTGGCTAGGCTGGTAGATGATGATCTATCTGTATTTTTGTAACATCTCAAGCTTGACTGCTGTGATATTGTGCCTCTAGGAATGAAGCTGTCTGCTCTCAGAGCGCTCCAGCTAATTCAGAATGCAGCAGTCTGTTTGCTCGGCGACTCAAGCTGCCGGGAATGCATCACCGTGCCCCTCTGCAACCCATATCACCTCGCCTTTGAGCAGGGAGTCCAATTCAAGGTCTCCAAGTCAGCATTCAAAGCCCAGCATGGGACAGGCCCCAGTGACCTAAGCAATCAATCACCTCTCCTTATGCAGCGATGACCTCACAAGACAGATATATTCCACTGAAACAATGAAATTGCTAACCAGTTTGGGGAGAAGGGGAAGGGATGGAAGAAGGGGAAAGATGCTGATGACCCGGAGCAGTAGAGCATTTAAAGGAGCAGGGCCAAAATTACGGAACTTAACTGCAAGCTGAAATAATGCTCGCCATTAGCAACCCTGCAGCACCAAGAGCTTCATGCAAATCCCTTCCTTCACCCAGCTCCCCCGCGGCAATGATCCCACTCAAAATAGTGATAACAAAATCAAAACAAACCTAAGGAGGACCCAGTCCTCCTCGCAGAGAAAGAACACTAGGTTGGCTGTCATTTTTAACTCCCAGCCAGTATTAAAGGCTACGGTGACGGCTCTGATATGAGACTGTGATCTGGGACCATGGAACCTAGCAGCTGTCTCCAAGCTTCCAGCAGAAGCCCAGGCACTGGCAGTGAGACCCCCAAACACACTGCCTGGCACCCCAGGCACCCCAAGCCTGTATTTTTCTCAGTGGTCATGAACATCCCAGAGTTCATGGTCCAAGAGGCTGAGATGCAGTCATTACTGATTTGGTAGCAGGAAGCCTGAACCCCCAGTGCTGGTGAAATGGGATTATATATATGTCCTGCTGTGTTCAGCTGGGTGGGGATGGGGAAAGGGAGGAATCCCAGAGCAGCTGCCCGAGGGAGGTAATTCTGCTGCATCCGGAGGAGTTTCCTCAGCTGGGAGCATGAATCTGAATGTTGGTTCCCCAGGGTGGGAGATGCCAAGTCCATCTGGGAAAGGAGTTCCCGCTGTGCATGGGGCCAGGGGTGCCAGCTCGCAGACCAGGCTCAATTTGGGGGGTGGCAGCCTAAATGCAGTAGCTCACATCACGCTGCACTACCTGGTGCCTGAGGCTGGGAGCGTTGGAGGAAGTGCCCAGGAGGATCCGGCAGGACCGTAGAGGGACTGATGCTGCTTGCCCTGTGTCAGTGTGGGTCGGGCAGTGTTTGGTGACTGCCGGTGGGAATTCCTGTGCCAGGATACCAGGGTGAGCCCTTATGGGCTGGGGCAGAATCCGAGGCTGGAAGGGTGACAGTGCATTTGGACATTTTGGTAGCTAGGGAATGGGCGTGTGAAGCCCATCAGTGGTCCTCTGAGCTTCAGTCTCCCTGCATTTGGGAACTGTGTGGCCCCATTCCAAGCAGCACTCTAGGATGCCGGTCCCCTGCCATCTAGTGCCTGCCTGCAATACATGTCATGAGTCTGCCAATCTTCTGCCTCCCAGTTTCCTACTGTTCCCGGGCATCCGAGTGCTTCAAATGCTGAGTCTCCACGTCTGAATTGCTCTCTCTTGCATGTTGCACCCTTGACCAGGCAGGAGGAGGGATTGACCCCTCCGTTTCTTTTCTCCAGCTGCGCCAATTTGGCTGAAGTCGCCTTCCTCAGCGCAGGCTCCAGTGCTCCAGCACAACAGGTCTGTGATGGAGCCCAGAGCTGGAGGGCAAGAGGCAGCGATGCTTTGGCTGTGTCCCCTCCCTCCCAGCCCCTCGGGCATCCCCTGCCCCAGACTGAAAGAGCGGGGGGGCTACGGAAGAGAGGAGACAGCGGCTGCAAAGAGACAGAGCACCTAGATGGGGAGAGGGACAAGATAAAGGGGGAGAAAGGACACAGGGAAGGAGACGGGAAGAGATGACTTGGAGACGGGCACGCATCCCTTCCTGCCCCTGCAGCCCCATCCGCACCCCGTTCCCCAAGCCCGGTCTGAGAGGATGAACTTACCTTGCGGGCAGACGAGTGGGGAGCAGCCGGGGCGGCGGAGCAGGGGGCTGTGGGAGCACAGCTGCTGCTGCCGGTGCCTCTCATGGCCAGGACGAAGGAAGGAGAGGAGGAGGAGGAGGAGGAAGGTTTGATGAGGCTGAGCCCTGGCTGAGGGAGAGGGAGCGAGAGATGCCTTGAAATAAACAGCTGCCGAGGACTGGTCCAGCCCCTCTTTCTCTCTCTCTGTCTCTGTCTCTCTCGCTCGCTGCCTCCCGTTAACCCCATGTCTGCTGGCACGGGCGCGTCCGGCACCGTGGCCGCGCTGCAGCCGGAGGGGCGGCCGGGGGAGCAGGGCGAGGGCAGCGGCCAGGCTGAGGCACCGCTTCCCCCCGGCTCTGGAGCCCCCTGCCTCGGCGGCCGGCGGCGAAGGCTCCTCCCGCTCCCTGCCCTCCCGCAGCC
>JANRGW010034076.1:0-25731 GCA_024733675.1 Psilopsiagon aymara | reverse complement strand
GGATATGAGGAAGAAATTCTTTCCTGTAAGGGTGGTGAGGCACTGGAATGGGTTGCCCAGGGAAGTTGTGAATGTTCTATTGGTGGAGGAGTTCAAGGCCAGGTTGGACAGAGCCTTGGGTGATATGGTTTAGTGGGAGGTGTCCCTGCCTATGGGAGGGGGGTTAGAAGTAGGTTATCTTAAGGTCCTTTCCAGGCCTAACTGTTCTATGATTCTATGATGGTTGCTAATTAGTTTGAAACAAGACAGGTGAATGTGGTCAGATTTAAGTGGTCTTTGCTAGGTCCAGTCTTAATTAATATTTGCCATTGTTGATGTGTAAAGAAGTAAGACTGCTTATTAAATACGCAGATGAAACTGAGTGAAACTGTATGTCTATTTGAGAAGATGCTTTGGATGTACAGTTGCTTGACATATGGAGAAGGAGTCTAGGAGGAGAGGTTGGCCAGGGCTGAGCAGGGGGCTGAGGGGTAGCTCTGTAATGGGAAGGTCTGGCTGTACACTGGCAGACTAGGAGTGATGGGCCCAGTAGCAGTAATTGTTAATGGCCAGGACATGAGGCAGCAGTTGTGTTGCAAAAGCAACCACAGTGGAGTTTGCACATGGAATTATTATATGTGACTCACAAGATGGTAAAGAATGGTTTTCTGTAATAAGGAAAGAGTGTTTTACATCTAAGGAAGGGTTCAGCTGGAAGACTTCACCCAGATTTGAGCATCACAACCTTACAGTGCTTTTGTGCACCAGTTTGAGAAAGGTGGAGAGCAGGAACTATAAGGATCAGAAATGTTGAAAACATGGCCTGTCTGCAGAGGGTGAAAAATGGAGTTTTATTTAGTTTGGAGAAAAGACAAGGGCTTACCAGTTGTTAAGCATAGTGTTCGAGCATGAAGTTAGCTGTGTAAAGAGGAAAGAGATGATCTCTTCAGGGTCCAGTGCAAAGGGAGACTTGGTAAAGGGCTTGAGCTCTGTCAAGGGAGATGCTTGCTGAAAGTGCTGGGACATGCTTTCTGGCAGTGGAAGGGGCACGCCTGGAGATGCTGTGAAGACTCTGCTATGCACAGACTGAGCTGTTGGTCCCATCTTGGTGCTCTTTTCCAGTGCCCTGGCTGATCTTTTCTCCTATGCCCATCTCTCATTAGAAATGGCAGTGCAGCGTGTGGGACGGTTAAGGAGAGAAGCGCAGAGCACTGTTTTCAACCAGCACAATTCTTGTTTTAGAGGCTTGGCTGTTGGCAGGTACTATGGTAAATTACAGAGGGAATGATAGTGTAACAGTAGTGATAACTGCAAAAATAGGTCTTTGTTCAAAATGGCTTTCTGTTCAAAGTTGTATTTTAAGAAATAAATCTTCCATGCTTTTTTCCCTGGGTGATGCTTAGTTTCCAGGCAGTATTTATGAAAAGCTACTGTGCATTTCCAGGGTCTTTTCTTTCTTCCCCCCGCCGTGTCTGCATTGTCCGTTAGTTTCTCTAATTATTTTTCTCTCTTTTCTGGTTCTCCGTGCTGCAGTTTCTAGTGCTGCCTTCATGCTTTTTCTAATGCACACATGTAGAAATTTGGGGTCTGTTGGCGCAGTGTGTGCAGAGGAGAGCGAGTGTCTCCTGTGTGCTCCTTACTCTGCTCCTGAACTTGCTCCTGACGGGGATGTTTGAGAGGTTGGCACCCTTCTAGGCTGCGGAGCACTGTTCTGTTTATTCTTTCCACCTGCTAGGGAAGAGTCCCCTGCTCGTTAACTTGGGGTGATTTAGTTTAGTATTTCAGAATCAATATGTGAAGTCTGGTTTTCAAAAAAATAAAAGAAAAAAAGGAGGGAATGGTAATTTGTGATTTCAGTGCTATCTTTCATGCTATTTTGTATATTATTGTGTTTGTATATGGTTGACAAATAAGTAAAGTTGGGACTTAAGAGCGTGACTGTATAGTGTAAGGGTTAGAGAAAGAAAAGATTTTTAGTTGAACCTTTCGGTATTTCAGAGTTCATCTTGGCATTTAACTGAGCAAACAAATGTGTTTTTAATGAAGAGTTCAAAAATATATTAGTTTTGTGGTTCAGCTGGGAGGCAAAATGCTGTGGTTTTGTTCACACTTAAAAGTTGTAGGCTGTGTCACATTTTAATGATGCCATTTGGGCTGCCATGACCAGGGCTTTGCTTGTGTTTCTATGGACATCTTACATTAAAGGGCTTCAGTCGGGACTTTAAAGAATTAGCCCGTAATCAAACGTCTCATAAGAAGAATGTGTTCGAAGTCATGTTTGAAAATTTGATCCAGCCACTTACTCATACTTTACTTTGTATCTTCCGTTGCTCTCCCTTCCCCAGTGCATTTTGTGGGTGAGGTTCTTGGCATTTCTTAGCCGGAGGGTAGAAGCAGCATTAGTACCAGGGTCGTGGCAGAGTAGCAGTGGGCTTTTAATGCAAGTCCCTCCAGTCACAGCCTCTCACTGCGTTGTGTGTCAGCTCAGCAAACCATGTTTCTGCTGCACATGAGCCGAGACCCTGTGAATAGAAATTGGAGGCTCCTGTTGATGCCAAGTGCATTTTGTCTCCTGCTCATGGACCCTGTGATCGCTGCAGGCCATGTGTGTGGTGGTGGCAGCAGTGGCATGTATCTGCTTATCTCCAGTTAAAAACTCGACCCACGTAGTGTGATTCATGTTTTGGCAACCTTGGCTGTGGTACTGCTTTGATCTACAGATCTTCTTGCGTTGCTCAAAATTAATTGCTTAATGTGGGGTATAGCCAGAGACTGTAAAGGAGATGGAAATGGAAACTGAGTTGATATGTGGAAAAAAAAAAAAAAAAGGCTCAAAGATAAAAACCCCAAAGACAAAGAACTTTGCTGAAACCTTATAATTTTGTAAGGTCAGCATACAGGAACTGTAATATATTGTGTGATCCCCTCCCCCTGCAATTGTAAGGAAATGTTTTCCTTTGATGGCACTGCGAAGTTGAGCAACAATAGTTGTACTAAGTAATAGAATCTGTGCCACTTCTCAGTGGATGGGTGGTGGTATCCTTTTCTTGTGCTGCAGATGGGTGGAGAAGCAGAAACATTACAGCATGGTGCTGACACTTGGGCCAGAAACTGCCTTATTTCAGTTAGAAAGTCATTGCCATCCCCTTCTCCTCCTTCTATTCTTCTTCTGGCAGGGTTTGCAGTTATCAGTTCCTTGTTTTTTACTTGAATTTCTGCTCTCTAATACTTTGTTCCCCAGCTCATAGCAGTCCTGTTTTTGCTAGCTTTTTTACTCTAAGGGATGGGGTGGACTGCCTGCCAGGACAGACCCTGGTCTAACTGCTGACATCTCAGAGGAGTGCTGCAACTAAGCTGTTGGGTGTAACGACTTTAATGCTTTTGCCATGTCCATTACAATAGGACACAAACCATACATGTGCATGATGCTGCAGGAGGGGAATGTGGGCAGTTGGTGAAGAGAAAAATTCCTTCTATTCCCATATTTGCTATTGCTCAAGGCTGAGAACTAGATTAAAAAGGGCAAGTAAGCAGAATCCCTGCCAGGGAAGCTGAGCTATCCAGGATTGTCAAGGAGAGGTTTGAAGGAATGTCTTGAGGAATTAAAGCAGGAGCCACAGGGAGCTTTCCCTCTATACTTACTTTTTATTACCCCCCCCCCTGCCCCCCATGAATTTATAAGCATGCTAAGTTCATAGAAGGCCTTCTAGAAGGAAGAAAGCATTGGTGTATTTGGAGAAAGCAGCTCCTTAAATCCACTGAAAAAGTGTGCAGCAGCTACCTGAACATTTTTATTCCAAAAACAAGATGGAGAAAATACTAATTAAAGTTCTGTTTTGTTGGTATTGGTAAAGTTGGTTCCCGTTTGTGTTAAGAGGAAGGCAAAACCAACTTTGAGCTTATTGTTATGAATTTACTTTTAATTGTAGTATGTGTATATGTAGCTGATGTACTTCATTTTTTCATATATTAAGTGAGAATTACGGAATTTAAGGCTTTAGATTATGGTTATCTCATTTGCTTGGGAAAATTGCAGTAAAAATATAATACACCCTTCACTTACTTGCCAAAAATTAAGCTGTAGCTCAAACATGAAATGCCTGATGTCACTCCTACTACCTAAATAGCACTCCTTTCATTTTTTTAGGAGCTTGTGATGCCATCAGCTGAAGCGAAAACATCTACCTCATGACCTGGCATGTAAGTGAAGGAGGAACTGGTACTTAAACAAACCCCAAATATGTGTGTGTTGGTGTTTACAATGTGTAAATTGAACCTATATACCTTCAATATTCAGATATTGCCTTTTAAATGAAAGCTTTGTGGATTTTAAAGGAGTATAAAGTCTTTTAAAGGAGAGGAAGTCATAAAAGAAGCTGTTAACAATGAGGTTCCAGCCTGCAGAGCTCCTTGTAATAATTTCAGTTAAAATCTATCTTTATGTATCCTGTAATGCTTGGAAGGCTGGTAGGCATAGACAGAATAATTTTATCTTACCGCAATATTTACATGTGCTGCTTCTACTCCATTCTGTGCTGCTTTTCTGGATATAAATTTTGATAGTTGTGATGAATACATACTATACACAGTGATAGCCTTTCTAAAATTAAAAACTGGTTGTGCACAAGGTTTGGATGCTTTTACGTTCTCAGATGCTTCGCAGTAAACTTCCTGCAGCTTTGTGACACTTCTATATTCTTTTTTTTTTTCTCCCCTTAAGTAAGCAAAAATATTTCAGTCCTATGCAGGGGCATTTTTCAGAGCCTTTTTTGTTCACCCGCTCTCTGCTTTTCTTTTGTGTAGCTTAAAGGATTAAAGTGCAGTCATGGCTTTGAGGGGCTGATGTCAGCAGTGAGCCGGGTATTCCTAATTAGTGCTAACACCTGTACCTCATTATGAAGCCTCGTTCAAGCTGTCCAGTGAACCGAGGTAGCCGGTCTCTGTTGCACGTCTCTAATGTGATTATAAAGCCCTCTCCTGATACAAGTTTTATTATTTATTGAACTTTGGGATTGATGTGGAAAGTGAAGCTAAGCTGAGCCATTTGGCTGGCTACCAAAGATCATAAGGAGTGGCAAAGAGAAGGGATGCAGTAATCTCAGTTTCAAGACTTGTAGTTCAAAGCTTGTTTCTGCTTTGACTGTTTAAATTAAAAAAAAAGGAGGGGGGGGGGGAGGTTTTTTTTTCTTAATTTTCAGTGTCAGATACTCTGAATTTAGAGACCAGATCTACGGGCTCCAGCTGAGCTCTGAACATCTGAGTGCAGTTGCTATTGTGCATAACCCATTGATTTTCTGCAAATGGAGCTTTGGCCTTGACTACTCTTGCACCATTGCTTTGTCTTCTAGGGGTCAGCATTTAGAGATTCATTTCTACACAAAACCAGCATCGGCCTCTCCTCCCACCTAATTCTGTGCTGTTAGCAGAGCTATAATACAATGTGTTGTGCCATTGCAGTTGGAAAATATGACCTCAGACAGATTTGACTAATAAAATTAAAGGCTCAGGTGAAATGGATCACTCTCATGTTTGGGCTTTACAGGCGAAAGTTTAAGCATGGTTACTTTTTCAGTAGTTTAAATAGATTTTTAAGGGTTTAATTTGTAGAATTCAGGCATATACTAACACAGTGCTGGCTGCAGGTTTTGGGTTGTTTCCCTGTGAGGGAGGAAAGAGAGTAACTTCAGATGTGTGTCTTGGAAAGGTTTTAGGTAATAAACCTGGAAGAATTCACATGAGAAACGTGGTGCTAGTTATCCTGATTTGGAAAAATGGAAGAAAATGTGAAGTCTTAAACTTTAGACATGGAATTGAAAGTCTAGTTACTAAAAGGATTGGAGCCTTGCAGAATAGAAGAGAACCCAAAAGAAAATCCTGAATGGATAGTGCCCTGAGGTACATGTAGGCTGTATTTGCACAGCATGTTTTATTTAATTTCTCTTTAAGAAAAGAAAAAAAGGCAGCAACTCCAACACACTGAGAGTGAGCTAATCTTATATTTAATCAGAATCTTGTCTGATAAACACACTGGCTTCCGTATTTACCATGTTCCTATGGACCACTGTGACCTGTAGTCCAGAGAGGTCAGGTTGGGAACTGGTAGATTAAGGAAATAAAAACTATTGCACAGAGGTGAATTGTTATGAGCAAGTCTGGTTTTGGATGAGCTCCTTTACTGAATTAGGCCCATTACTGTCTCTGATAATGGTCAATAGAGGACACCTAGGGAAAGAAAGCATTAGAAAGCTCATATAGAGTACGTTTCTTGTAAAATTTTGACTTTGGGATTTCCAGCAGATTGACATGGCATATTGTATTTAATAGCCCTTGTCCTCCATTTGCCTAATTCTCTTCAATCTGTTTACTTTTAAACCTCTGCAACATCCCATAGCATTGAGTTTCTCTTAAGTAATTTTGTACTATATGATTTTTTTCTTTTAATGACTCTCCTTCAAAGTTTGTTCCATAACCGTTTTATCTCTTGTCTTCTGCGCCATGAGCAGCAGTGAGTGTCTCCATCCTGTTTGCTGTTTCTTACCACTTATGGCAGATCTCTTCTATTCTGCTTCTTCCTTCCTCAGCTGGGAAGTCTCAGATTGTTTAATCTCTTGCCCTAAGGCTATGGTGTACTACTCTTGCAGCTGTAATTGGAGGTTCATATTCTGCAAATACTTTTTCTCCAGTGGTGCCCCTCCAGAAGGTCCTTCCTTGCCCTTAGCCCAAATGAGTGATCTACTATTGTTGGTCGTCCATAAAGCTTTCTCTGCGTGGCTTAGCAGGTGCAGCAACTGCTCTTGCACCTCTCTTGTACAGATGCACAGCTCTCTGTGCTGTTAGTTGGTGCTACAGCTCATCTTGGAATACCCAAGGACACCATTTTTAAAGGCATTCTACAAATGTATTTGTTATCACCACCTTAAGGCCTTTCAGAAGCATCCCACAGCCACTGTGGCATGGCTGTGCTTGTGTTAACTGGGAGCCATAGTTGTTGTTGGGGTAGGCAGCCAAGTGTCCCTGGTAGGTATTGCATTGTATTGTGGAGTCTTAAGAGTGACTCTGCTGTAAAGGTGGTTTTGTTTTGTTTAATTTTATAGCTGCACTTTAATTGTAACCTCTCCCTCTTTCTCAGCAGAGGCTTTATTACTGCTCTTGACAGCATGTGATTCAGGTGCAGCAGTTACAGCATGTTGTGGCTCTTACTTATGAATAAGGATGTGGTGAAACACCTCTCTGCTTTCATGGTTTGTAGGCATTTCCATTCTTTCCAGTACAGAGGTGGAGAGTGTCTGAAGTGACCTGCTTTGGAGTCAGATTCATTATCTCATGCCCCTGCAGCTTTGGAAGGTCAGTTGTGATAGTTCCTTGTCCTCATAGGATGGAAAGGATAGTATTTTCCTGTACTTTCTCACTCCTCCTATAAGTACAGCTGCTGTTTGTGATCCACCCTGTGGGTTGGCACCTTTTCTCCTGTGCCAAAAAAAAGCCACCTCCATCCACTTGCTTGGCTTTAGCATAGCTCAAGTAAGGACATGCTTTCCACAGGAGAAGGGTGGGGGTCTAGTCTTACTCATTTTAATCTTCTTTATTTAGTCAAGAGGGGGGGAGAGGAGGGAGGAATTTGGAGTAGTGTTAATGGTCAGTGCTGATCAGTGTGTCCCCTTGTCCAAAAATCAGAAAAGTGCTTGTGCTTCAACTTGGCTCTTTGGTAGGAAATTGAACCTTATGTGGTCTTTAAGCTGCATCACTTGACTGCTTTTTCAAACAAGATGTGGCAATTTAGAAACCTTGGGTAAATACAATCATTCTTTAGTTCCCCTTTCCAGGGTGGTGTCAGCTCCAGTGAGTAAGTTTGCTGTCTATTTTGTCATTGCTTCATTTTGCGTTATGATGGGTGGAAAAAAGAGTCATTTTTCTTTTTGCCACTCCTCTGAACATAAAAATGGACAGACTTTGGTTGGTCATAGTATCTTTTTCATAATGTCTTCTCCTTTCTCAATTGCGTGATTTAGTGAAACCTGGAATCTCATGTTTTTATAAATCTGTTTTAAGTCTGTTGGACTAAAAGTCCTGAACATCATTGGTGTGTTGTATTGCAGATTGTAGCACATAACATGACATTGACTGGCCATTAAAACTAATATAAATTCTTCAGTTATTAAGGCAGTTTTTTCTCTCAATTTAGAAAGTTTTTCAAACTAAAAAAGTGCTTTAACAAATCTGGTAAATCTTTGTTCATGTTGTGATGTTTTGACACAGAGAATTCAATACTGCAGTCGCATACGTGTCATGTGAAATGTGAGAAAATGTAGTAGGATGTTAGTATTCAACCAATGATTTGGAATATTCCAAGTATTATTTTGAGTTCTGGCTGTGACAGTACTTTCCCTTTAATTGTTCCTGTCCAATGATCCCCTTGGTGCCCTTTTTCTTACTTGAGGAAAACTTCAGCATCCAGATTGTTTATTTTCAACTTGTAACTGAAAACCATTCCTTGTCTGATAAGGAAAGAAATCATCAACTTCATGTTTCCTATAGGAAAATATTTGTGTTCTTACTTTCTGTTGTCTTTTGAGTAGAATATAAAGATGCAGCTTGCTTTTTTTTGCAATCCTTCAGGCTTTGTTAGTGATACAGAACTTTGCAGCAAAGTTGTTAGCCTCTTCAAAGTATTATAACCAAGAAATAAATGAGGCAAAATAGGTAACATATATAATGCAGTCCACTGTTGTTGATTCTTTTATTATTTGAGACTTAGGAGAAAACAAAGAGAACGGTGAAAGCTACTTTCTTTATTTGCAAGTACCAAAAAAATAACTGATTATTTTAAGCAATTATCCTGTAAGAGATGAGAACTTCTGCCTATGCTATTAATAGAAAATTCAGGTTTTGGAATCCCAGTCATGCATCCATTTCTAGGTCTTTCCTTCTCTGTCAATATTTCCTGCCTGTGTTCCTAGCTGTGATGCTAGTTTCTTACCCGTGTTGTGTCATGAAAGCGTGCATTAGTACAGCTGGAGAGCAGAGAAACAGGCGCAAGTGGACAACTGCTGGCAGCATCAGGCAGATAAAGTGAAGTGGCATCTTCACTTGGACTAGTGTAATACTGGTTATTGCCTAATTTTCAATTAACCAGTGACTCTTTTGTTAGTTTCTTTCATTCTCCCCTCCCTCTGTGGAGCAATTTCATCGCAGTACTGCAGCAGGACAATACTTGGTGACTTAGTGCATCACAGGGATTTTTATTCTGTTTGTCTCCACGTGTGCATTAGCAGGAAGGGCAGCTAGAGGTGAGGTTGGAGGATACGCACTTGGGAGACCTGTATGCAGCTGCCTGCTTTGCCAGAGGCTCCCTGCGTGATGTATGGCTGCTCTGTGCTGCAGCTCTGAAATGTCAGAGCTTTCAGTGCTTGCTTAACATGAGCCTGCCTTGAGGGTGGATATGGTAAAGACTGCAAAACACTTAGAGCCAAGGTAATGTGAATCATACCAGTTCTTAAAATAGAAAGCCCAGCTAACCGCTCTCTGAGGTTTTTCTGCTCAGTGATACTGGTGAGGCGTGTGCATGCTGCTTCTGTTTCTCGCCAGCGCTTGGTGCGCCCATGACTGCAGTCTCCTTGCAGATACGGTGCTTGAGGCTGCCTTTGGGCGTTGAATCCCCTGGGGGAGCCCCTGGGCAGCCATCTACTTGTTTACCTGGCTTAGCACTGGGTGCAGTAACCTGCGCCAGTCAAAAACTGTCTGGTGTTGGTCAGTTTTTAGTAGCAGTATGTCCACACCATAGCTTCTTTGTTTAGTAAGTACATATGGGCTTGTGGGGTTTTCTTTTTTCTTTTGCCCCTTTATTATTAGATGCTGCCTCAGTGTTAATGTCAGGTACGAGTTTTCATCTGAGGGAGCCCTGTAAAACAGACAACAAATTATTAGTAACTGCATCTTCCCTGCTTGAGGGCTCTTGGGAGCGCATTAAGTCCTCCACATGCGTGTACCCCAGATCGACACTTTTCTGCAGCATATGGTGCATGTGTGTAGTTAGAGGTCTGTATGTGAGCTAGCCCCTGCCTCCTGGGGGATTCCTTCAGGGATGAATTATCTGTCCTGGAGTTCCCAACTGCCTGACAAGAGGAGGTTGGTTTGTGTGAGGCTGGCCTGAGGAAGCAGGAACTGTGATGGCTTCCCTCTGGCAGCACGGTGTGCCTCCCTGCCCTGTGGGCCTGCCCTGCCTGCCTGCCACCTGGGCCTCAGGCACTGACCTGCTGTGTGGCAGCCATGATAGTGCCTGCTGTGACTTTCCTGCTGGGAACTTGTTCCTTGTTTTGTTGCATTGGGAGCTTTGTCACTGCTTGGCCATGAGGCCCCCCTGGCTCAGGCAGAAAGGGAGGACCAGCAGGGTGTTGGTATCCTGCTGAGGACAGTGGTTCCCTTTTCCTGAGGGCTGTGCCTTCATTTTGGCCTTTTCCCTGTGTGGGACCAACGTTGGGAGGTGCTTGAGGAGCTGGGAAGAGGTGGGTGAGGAGCATTCACGGGGCTGCAGCCAGGCAGACGCATCTCTGATATTGCGATCATAGCAATGCCAGACAGCGCCCGGCTCGTTGTGGTGTCAGGGAAGCAAGTGCTTTCTTCTGATTGTTTTCTATTTTATTTTAAAAGCAGGCTTTCATTCAAACTCAGGATGGTATTTTAAGGGGAATAATTTTGTGTGTGTGTACTAATCTCTGCTGCTCTTTTAGGAAAGCGGTAGATCTGTTAATAAACAGCTGGTATGAAAACAGCGTTGTGTTCAGGAGCAGAAAGTAATCATGAGGGCTGAAGCAGAGAGGAGCAGAACCTCGTATGCATCGGTGTATTTGCTTGCATTAATGGCAGTCTGATGTTTGTTTTTTAAAATTGATTTTGCTCAGGTCAGTACCATCTTCAGGATGCAGTATGTAATGGTAAGAAATGCTTCCATGCCAGCCTGGCCCACCTGGCTGCTCTGTGCACAGGCCAACACATGCAGCTTGCTCCAAAGACAAAGCTGCTTGGTCAATGTCGGGTGTCAGGGAAGCACAGGGAGGAGAGCATCATTTAATCTTTCAGGCCTCTTGGAGAGTTGCCATCCAAGTAGTGGTAGTGGTGCTGTTTGTGTGTTGCTGGTGACTTGGTCTGAGAGTGACTTTGATTTTTAACAAGCTTCTTGGTGTGAGGTGATTTACCTGAAGGCCTCTGGTGGAAATCTGTCCCCGCCTGCCCTCACATTGGGTCTTTGCATGGATGCAGCGCTGGGACTTAAAAGCCGCTCTTCTGTTTTCAAGATAGGAAAGGCAGTTGTATTCTGGGTGCGCTGTATTTTATTGTGTCATCAAAGCATGTTATAAATGTGAAATAGCATCACTTACCCTCTTTTTATACTCACAAAGCGAAATGAAGGGCATTAAGTGCTATGCAGTAGACCAAATGATGAATCTTCTTTGTAGAAGGGCATGTAAAATGATGCCAGGGTTCCCTTTTGGCCCATAATCCACCAATGAATGGGAAGGGGGGTGGGGGGGGAATTATACTTGGGATTTCTTCATCATGGTTTTATGATCTATCAACTGACTTCAGAATTTAACTATTTGTGCTGGAAGATGATACTTTGGGTTCCTCTTTCTAGGTTTTAAACACACAGTATCCTTGTGGCAGGTGCTAAATTGCCTTATGTAAAAAGGTAATATACAAGGAAAGGAGAACTGGAGACTAGGTAGTTGCTATTGCACTTCATATGGACCCATGTTGTTACCCAGATTCCTGTAACATGCACTTCCATGCCTACTAACATTATTTTTTTAATCAATGACAAAGGAATTGACTGTCACTTGTAGTGCTATTTCTAATACTGGTGCATTCCTCCTTTGTTGATTATTATGTTAACCAAGACTTAGTATGAAATAGTTGCAAGAAAAGTTTTATTTTGTGGTAGGGCAAGTACAGTCTTCAGAGAATAAATCAAGGTTTCATTTTGGGGGTGAGAGGAGGGTAGGATAGATGTGGTCACTTTCTTTGGGTTCTTCAGTAGGGGGATATTGCTAATCTAAAAATTTTAATTCTCTTTAGAAGAAATAAAGAAACAATGTAACTTTTTTTTTCCCTGAACTTTTCTTGTGAATTTTTTAAGCTTTCAAACCTTTTCAGTGCAGCGCATACTGCCAACCCAAGTTCTGAGTAGGTGTTTTTTCCAGTTTATGTAGCCTTTTTGTGAGATTGGATAGGATATTAAAAAATAATAATAATAAACCCAAACGTGACTGATCTCTCTTCCTCTAGTTATTTGAAAGGTTGTATTAACTCTACTCATATTTCATAATTTCCCTGGCAGTTGACTATGAAATTTGACCTATTTACATGGTCTTACTGTACTACATTTCCTGGATACCTTTCAAGATAATTTGCTTCCTAATCTAAATTTAACAGTTACATAAACCACATTTTGGAGACTTGGAAATTTCTGCCTACTGCCTCTGCCTTTTTTTGTATTTTTTTTTTTAATTTTTTTTTTTAATGTAGACAAGCCATATTGGAGAACTGTAAGTACAGATTTTTTAATCCGAGATTTGCATGTAGCTTGTCAGTTGGTTTGCATACATAGATGCTGTTTTTCTTTTCAGTAAGATAATGAAAGTAGGTTATTTCTTCGTCGCACTTGAAAGTTTCCTTAGTGCAGCGGCCAATTCCATTTTTGTCAGTCTATTTTAAAATATGAAGAAATAAAATCTCACAGGTCTAGGTTATATTTGCCTTACAGCTCCTTGAATGTCTTTGTTGCCTTTTCCTTCTGTATAGGTCTTAACAGGTACTGAGTAGCGTATGGATATATTTAACCTTTCTCTGCAACAAACTGAAGCCAGGAAGAAATGACTGCTACCCGCTGGAGATACTGTTTTGTTCTGAAATCTGGGCTGGATTTAATAATTCATTTTGTATGGTTGTCACTGGTGTCTTGCCTAATATGCTGGGTGAATTCAGACTGTGAGATACTTCATCCTTCTTTGTGCTTAACTCAGTTACGTTCTTCAGCATATAGTGCATCAGGATCAGAACAGGAAGATAAACTTAATGGCTTATTTAGTAAATTTAATTGTTTACTCTGACACAAACTAAAAAGGGGTAATGTTTGTTGCTGTTGTTTTTGCAGGTATCTGAGCTTTTGTTTTGAATAAGGCTCTGAAATTTTTTTAACTGCTGTTTACATATGCTGCTTGACTTTTTTTTGAGGAATGCATGCTAACTAGGTTTTCAGAAAGGGGAAGTGCCATAAGTCAGTGCAACTCAAGTTTTCCCTAGGGAAAAGAGAATGGTGGTAGAGGCAAGTGTTCTTGTTCACTTCAGCACTGTAAAGAAGCAAAAAGAAGCAAGCATTATTCAGAAATCATTAATTGCAAAGCGTCTTCACTGGATTTTCGGCACTGTTTCATTTTTGTCAGATTCTTGCATGTGCTGGCTGATGCGTTGATTACTGTTAAATTGGGACCCATGTTCTGTTTCAGCCAGGTGAGTGCAAGGTAGTTTTTTCCTGACTTTCAGTTAAAGTGCAGTGATTCGTTGGATCCAGCATTGATTTTTGGCTCCAGGGCAAAATTCCCAATATGGACATCAGCCTTCTGGAAGCCAGAGAGATACTGGCAGCATAATGTTGCTGTTTGTGGCTGAGGAGAGTGTGTTTCCTGGGGTTATTTTTAGTTGAACACCTGAACAGTTCAGGGCATTTTGACCTGTGTTTGCGTGTTTAGGTGACAGCAGGGAATGAGTCCGATTAAGTTGTGGGTTTTATCTTTAGTAGTTCTGAGCACATCAGGGGTATGGATGCAGCCATGGCTTGACAAGTCAGAAATGGGACAGGCGTGGAATATGGTTCAAGTTTAGGAACTGCTCTGGTAATTGGTATTAAAAATGACAGCAGAAAATGTTCCACTGCAATAATTGCTTGGAGGGTTCAGTATCTTTTTGCTTGTGACATGGTGATTTCTTAATGTCGCTTCTGTATTTTAATTTTCATTTAAAAGGTCCCTCAAGGTGAGCATCTTTAGAACCTGGATGTGTTGTCATACTGGATATGTTGTCATACAAGTTATAGATCAGCTGTTAGTCCTTCTGTGGATTTAAAAAGTGGAGAGATGGGGGGGAGAAGCTTTAGATCAAGACCTGTTATGTTCTTATTCTTAATGATCATTTTAAAGTTAATCTGTACTTGACTATAAAGCTTGAGCACATTTCAAATCCACAGCCACAGCACCTCTACTTAAGTTTGGAGGTAGTGGAATCATTACTCAGTGACTGGGAAATAAGTCTTTTCTTGGGGCTTTTTTGGGAGGTTGGAGCCACTTACCTTTTTGCTCTACAGCAACATTTCTGTGTTGAGTTGCTTTATGCTCCTTATTTATCTTAGCTTGTACATTGGAAGTACTGTGGTGTTTAAAAGCTAAAACTAATTTCTTAAAATTCAGATAAAAAGTTCAACATGCACATTTGCTAAACATCTGTATGAAGAAAACTGAAGTGGAAGGAGGCTGATGGTTTTAGTTGTTTGTGGTCCAGCATTTCCTTCATACTGCTTAGGATAGCTCATCTATTTTTTTCTTTTTTTTTTCCTTTATAAACAGTATCTATTTGAAGCTGGTTTCTAAATTTATATTTTAACAATTCTGTGGAAAAAAAATATTTGTCTATTCTAAAAGTTCACTAAATCATTTTGTGTGTAAAACTAAAACTGTTTATTTGACTCTTGGTTTGCCATTGATAGTCTAAAGTAGGAAAAGGGCACTGGCAATCTCATTAGTATATTTATTACCTTTCTATTAAACTTCATGCATATGTTGAAAAAACATTAATTGTGCTCCTTTATTCTGGGCTTCATTTTACAGTAGTTTGCAAGAATGAAGTTAGAAAAGGGTCAGAGCCTAGGATATCTGAGGGATTGGTGCCTACTTGTGTGGGATTTTTGGTTCTGCTACTTTGGGCTTTTGGTAATGTGTGATTGCTCTTTCTTTCTACATTTAACCCTTTGGGGGAGATTTGTGTGTGTGTGTGTGTATGTGTGTGTATGTGTTTTAAACTCTTCACAGGGCATTGCAAGTGATAACACTAAATGTGATGGAAGAAGTAGGAACTTTGGCACATGGTTGCTTGCAGTCTTGCTCTGGATGGCATCATCCAGCCGATAGTTTCCTTGTCTGAAGCTGAGGGGCAAAACTGGAGGGTGCAGGACTGCTTTGTGGGGAATTTGACTGAAGCTGGGAGAGGTTGACGTAAGTTTCCATGTTGTGGAGTTGGCTTTGTGTCTCCTGTCTTTCTGAACAAAGCAGCTGCTGATCTCCTGCATTCTGCCAAGAGAGGTGAAGGAGTGAGGTGAGATCTTTACCGCAAAATGGGTATTACTTTGAGACCCCTCAGTGATGACTGGGGAGTGGCATCATTGTTCATGAGCCTTTTTGATGAGCCCTCAATGTGCTTTGGGGTGGAAGTTGTGTGCCAATCACAGCGTATGCAAGGGTACAGCAAAGGAGTCTCCTACCTACTAAAACCAGAAGTGAAGTCCCCTGCAGAGGTAGTCCTCTTGAATGATGCTGAGTCTGTTACTCCTGCATTTTGTGGGGGTATATGGCTAGCATTGGTCACTTTAATAACCCATCTTAGTGAATGCAGCACTTACCTGTGATTTGTTATAGCTCTGTAGCTCTTATTGACTGTTGTGGTTAATACTGCTGAAAAAAATTGGGCAGGACACCAGCCTTGTTACTATTTGGGGCTTTTACCCTGAGTGACTGCTTTCACTGTTTCTGTCTACTATGACAGAGGTGTAAATCTCTTGCCTCAGCTGCTGCCAATCCAGTTCTCAAATACAGCATTTTAGTTTTGTTGAATTGGTTTGGGGTTTTTTTTCCTCCTAGAAAGTTGTTTGCAGAGGTGTGCTTTCTCTTACAAAGTTTTTGTTACACCAGACATTTCTGTGTAAGTTGTCTTTGAAGTAGCCTTCTCCTCTCTGCTTTTCCTAGTTGCCCAGGCAAAAATCCAGGCTTCCTGGGTGTTCTTTCCTGCCCTTGTCTGTCTTAGCCTGGTGTTTGACCCTACTTCAGTTGAATGCACATGTTGTGCCCTGCAAATAGCTGTCTTTAGTACAGAGTGAAAAGATTTTATTGCTGCATGTTTATATAGGCTATAAGAGATGAGAATCGCCTGCCATAAGCTTTCAGCACCTTTTAACAACTGCTCAGAAATTCATCTGAACATAAAACCAAAGCAAGCAGCAAGCACTTGAATTTCTTGCTAAGAAATGGAAGTGAGGAATACTGCTTGGCACACATCTATGTGTCTTTTCATCGACTCCCAAGGTCTTGTAACATGCCTGATGGTCTGTATGCCAGGGCACTTTGAACTGAAAGACTGCCAGCAGAGAAGGTGTTGCCACAGGCTAAATCTGCTGCATTTTAGGAAGTGTTGTATGCTCCAGGGGGCTGGGTTTGGCTTCTTTAGTACAAACTCTCAAATAGGCAATACCGTTTTATTTGTTCTTGATTAAAGTCCGTGCCTTTCAACTTCATGACTTGGCAAGGTGGCAGTAGTCTTCTAGCCCTCCCCTCACTACCCAGAAGTTGACTTCAAGTCTGCTTCCCCCAAAACATGCGCAAAGACAAGCTCTTCTGGCTCAAGAGCCTTTTACCTCAGCTTTTGTTGAGAGATTCCTGGAAGTTCTTTCATCTGGCTGGTGCCTGCAGAAGCCACCTGACCCTGCTAGCTGGAAGTGAAGACCTGTGATGTTTTGGTTACTTTGGTTTTGTTGAATGCTGGTCTTTGTATGCAGGATGGCTGCCTTGCCTCCCCCAGGTTGTTTTGAGCTGGGAGAAGGTGAATTAATGTGAAATAAATTGTTATGTAATGGCAGTTTATAGCAAATGACACCTTCTGGAGTCCTGCCCTGTTGATCACTGTGTCCATCTGTCCTCTACCCAGGTTGAATACCTGACTCAGAAGTTCTGGATCTGACTGCTTGAAAACTGCACACCTTGCTTCCTTTTTTGACTCCCAGGAGTGTGGGGCACTGTTGTGGTTTTTTTCTAATAACAGATAGCTCGAAAGGATTGTTTTAAACTTTCAGTGATTGATTATTGTGTTTAGATTCAGTAAACTGATTCCCTTAAACAGGAGTGAAAATTTCCACCAAATTAAATACTTGTGCTGCAGACAACTCAATTGCTGTCAGAGCTTTGGGACAGGCTTCTCTTATCTGGAAGTCTTGTTTATCCCGTGGTCTTTGAATAATCTCAAGACCCATTGTACAGTAACTACCATGGAGGGTTTATCAAATGGGGCGCTTAGCTGTGTTGCTGTTTTTAACTGCATGTGGTTTTGTTTAAGAAATGAAGCTGCTTATGTTTCAGGTGTGGCCAAGCCTGCATTCTAATAGTGCAGGCATTTCAGGTTCAGCTGTCTATAACCTGCTTGTGCCTAGCTTCTGCTTTGTCTGGTTTTGTAGAACAGTTTTTTACTTTAATGATTTCCTCATTCAATCCATTAAAAAGATCACAGCAATTTCTGTTTACTGTTATTAACTGTAAACTGTTAGTGGATTTAACAAATGTAACATTGAATATTATAGAATAGCAAAGTCTGGTAAGGATGATTGTGGATTTCTGTTGGCACTTGTTTAGAGCATGTAACTGATCACTGTTTTGACCTTTACTAAGTAGAGGCACAGAATTCTCTTCTTGCATGTTCTCTGTATGGGTTACATGTTGAAATATCAGGTTTGAACAGCTTAGTATGTTTTTAATGGACCATGGAAGTGATACCCCGCCATCACTTCTCAAACTTCTGAAAGCTACGTATTGTGTGAACTAAGTGGTGGCCAAATGATTTAAATGGCATCAGTCACTGTGTTCTGTGATTGTCCCTATTTAAAATGTGCCTTCTGTTTTTCATGGGTGCCTTTGTTTTTTGTTTGTTTGTTTTTGTGTTGGGTTATTTTTAAGGTGAGTCCTATTTCTAAATCGTTGCCTTGCTGTGTGCATCCACCTTATTTCCTGGCCTCCACCCATCTCTCAGCTAGCGACTGCCACCATGGCAACTCTTTCTCTGGCTGAACAGATGGGACATTGAGTCTCCTCCAGGAGCAGAGCACTGCTCACGCACTGCTGGGAATCATGCAGGTTGCACTCCTTGCTGCAGAATTCGGAGCAAGCTCTGGCCAGCAGAGGCATGCTGGTTTTGAGGGTGCTCAGTTTCACAAATCATAACTGTGGTTGGAGAATTGCTTGTAGAAATAAAACATAGTGCCTGATTATATCTGTGCCTGAAAGCTCTTCAGAGGAGCTTTGTCTTTGTGAGAGGAGCTTGGCCTCAACCAGGAGCTGGTGTTTTTTTCTGGTAGAATGGTTGCCATCAACTTTTCTTTTCTCTTTAGGATGCGTCAGGATGAAACGCCACAGGCATCTAAGCACCAGTGACAGTTCAGACAATGAGAGTAAGTAATACCTACTAGTTTTTCTTTGGTCTATCACCCCCTTGTGGTTTCCTTCCGTGGTTTGAGGGCAAACTGTTTCACCTCTTAAAGTTAAAAAAAAAGAATTTCTTGATTACTTTTTTTTTTTTTTAATGCATTCTGTGGTTTTTGGTGTTCTGATTCCTGTTATAGGAAGAGAATGAGGTGAACGATCCTGTAAACCTAGGGGAAGTTTTGAGTCTCCTTCAGATGTAAAGAGAAACTTGAGTGTCTTTGCTTTTCAGTGCTGGGGAAACAAAATCTGTAATTCAAGAGAAAAATCTACTGTCCAGGCTCCTATTTTATAATTACTGTTTTTTAAAAGGAGTTCTGTTGTCTCTTGTTGTGCAGGTGCCTCAGCTTTAAAATGACTGGGGATGGCAAGTTATTTGAGCATTGGTACATTAGAGTATATATAAGACACAGAGTTATAATAAGTATATTGGTAGTTATCTTACACTGATCCTTGATTTATTCCACTTTGGTCTGTTGTACAACTTAGTATAGTTATATTTTAAATGCTCCCTGGCACGCATTAGCCTGAGGTTGCATCTTCCCATTTTATCCGTAAAAGACTCCAAAACTTGTATGACAGGGTCTTGTTTCATACAATCACCAAAAGGTTTGGGTTAGAAGGGACTTCAAAGTTCATCTGGTTCCATCCACCTGCCAGAGGTAGCAGCACCTTCCACTAGGGCAGATTGCTTTTTTGGTTGGTTGGTTGGTTCTCCCCGCCCCTGCCTTTTTGTTTTCCAGGAGTTGCAGACTCTGTCTTCAGTTTTGTTCCTTCTTCCACTTTGTTAGGAAGCAAAGGAAAGTGGTCTGCCTTTTTGTTTCTGTTTACTCCTGCTTGCATTGGGCAGAGCAAAATGTACCCATAAACAGTGTGCTGTGGCTTTACAAAGGAGGAGTGGAACAGGAGGAGCTGTAATTAAGCCTACAGACTGCCTAAGAGTTTTCTTGCCCACGTCTTGTCAAAAAATTGTGATAATTCAGGAGATTGGAGCGCCTTGTGTCTTACTGAAAAATTAAATGAATTGAAATGAGCTATAATGGTCTCTTTCTTTTTTTTTTTCCCCTTTTTCTTTTTAACAGGTCCTTCCACTTCCTTTTCATCCTGTTCTAAATACAGGAGCAAGTCAAAAACACCAGCAAATGAACAAAAGAAACCTGCTGAGGTAAGAACCAGGGTTAAAGATTGGTTGCTGGTAATTTTTTGTCATGTAGTTTTAATGTTTCTAAGCCTTGAAATCGTGAGCTTTGAACTAGTGCCAGTGCGTATTTTTTGTCACCTGTCAAATTCTTTATGAAACTCTGTTTTCCCTACTGTGCGAGTATTATGGGAGCTCTGGTGTTTGATGTCCCAAAATGACTTTGGGCATTTGCAGTCAGTATCATGTAGTTCTTTCTTCCCCTGAAATGTAGTCTTATTTTTAAATTGGAAAAGCAAGGATGGTTTTAGGACTTGAGAGCATGCCACAGAAAAGTGGTTCGTTTGTATGGGAAGGATGCTTTCTTTCTGCTTTAGAACAAAGCAGTGGGCCACTTAAGTGGGCAGGATATGTATGAGGAGTGCTTACTCATCTTTTGTCACTTTCTTACTTTTGGCTTTTTACCTTCAACAAAGCTGCCTTTTTTTTTTCAACTCTTCTGTCCCCACCATTAGGACCTCTACACCTACTGCCATTGTCACTGGATCAGTCCTACCAATTGAATAAATTGGCGTATATGCACAGTCCAGTGCTCAAGTCCATCCTGTCAGCCATTCCACCAGTAGCTCTTGTGCAGGAGGATTTATAGGCTGCCTTCTCCAGATTGGATGCTTGCTTTCTTAAGAGATGAAGTCACATAACTGCTGCAAACGGGAGAAATGTTTTTCTTTCCCTTTACTTGCTATCGCATTCCCTCCGATTCCTTCAACGTGTTAGTATGAACTGTTGATGCCTGAGGTTACTGAAAAACAACCACCAAAAAACTACAAAACCCACTTTGCTTCTCAACAATTTAAAGCTAAGATTTATCTCCCAGAAGTAATTTTCTGTACTATACCAGCAGCTTTTTACCTGCTTAGATACTACTGTGAGAGGTTGCATGAGCTAGAAAGGATTGTGCTCATACAACAGAGCTATTTGGCAGACATACTTTTTGCTTCTTTTCTAAATGCTGCTAACCAGATGCGTTTGGTTTGGTAAGAGCAAGGTAAACATTGCAGAACTTGTTCTTTCTTTAAGAAGCTTAATTTTTATCGCAAGTTAATTGAATAAAGCTCACAGATTCTTTTCTAGAAGAGAATCTTTTAGGAAGGTTTCCAAAAAAGAAAAATTGTCCACAACTAGCTACGTAGTGTCTTATTTACAGCCATTAAGAAGGTTAAGAAGAGTTTACTGTGCTTTTTACCTTTAAAATTTTGGTCTGATGGTAATGGTTCTGTGAGAATTTTAATCTTAAAACCAACTCATGGCTACTGAGGTCTTGTAATTATTGCTGATGTCTGCCTTGGCCAATAGATTTGTTACCAGCTGAGCTAGTAACTGGTAGCTAGTAACTAGGGCAAATGGGAGCTGAAACACACATACCCTGCCAGGCATGTGTCAAATACACCTCAGCGCTAATCCCTTACCAGTCCCTTGTTTCTTGGCAGCCATCCAGCTTTACTTTTGTATCTCTTCTTGGTGATTGTCCTATTACAGTTTTCTTTGCATTTGTTCCATGCTGTCATTATGGTGTGTATGTACATTATAAATATTTAGGAAGATTTAGTCCATGTGTATAGCATACAAGTATTCTGTTTACGTGACTTCTAGGAATTGAAATGAGCAGTATTTTCAGTTCCTCCTCTTGAGATCTTCTTTGCTGCTTTCTACCCATTTCAACACAGAATGTTGAATCCTTTAATACTTGAAAATATGAAACTTTGAACAACAGAATCTGGAATATACAGTTTGAATTAAAAAATGTATTTTGTAACATCATCTTTCCAATAATAATGGGAACAAAAGAAGAAAAAAAAAAAAGAGAAATCTGAACCCTTAGAATATGTTCTTCTCTGAAGGAGTGTCCCAAGTATAACATGTAAAAGAATGCTGTATTTCCAAGGGGGGGGAGCAAATCAAGTCCTCTGGGAAAAGGGAATGAAAGGGAAGGTGACAGTAATAATCTCTACTGCTTGTACATAAACTCTTGTCTGTCCTTCCAGTTTTCCCTTCCTTTTGCTTCCTTCTACTGGAAGCAAGCACTTCTTCCAAACTCATGAGCAGCGCATGCAGGGAGAGTGTATTACATGAAATGCTGTTGTCCGCAAAGCCTTGAAATTGATTATTTATGCCCCAAGTGGTGACAAGGGTGTAAAGCAAAGACTGAAAAGAGACACCCCACCCCACCCCCCCCCAAAAAAAAAATAAAATTGTGTTGTAATCCCACAAGTTTCTTGTAGCAATAGTTGTCTAATAACTGTCAGATAGAAATTTAAAATTTCAGGCTGACAGGAGCCCTTTAACAGGGGCTCTCTTTGACAAGTTGGCATTCCTCTGCTTTTGTTCACCTCTGCTTGCCAGGCAGCAGGCTGTTTCTTGAGTTAGTGATGCAGAAAATCTAGAAGGTCAAAGCTATACATAGCTGTTTGGGAATATTTTTGCTCGTGGTCTTCGTACATTGATTTTTCTTTCATGCTGGTAAGCCTGGCTTTCTCAATTGGAGTGTATGTGAATACATAGGATTTCTTTCCACTTCTTTGACCGTCTGTCAGCCCAGCCCAAGTACCTGGGTTCTCTTTCCAAATAGAAGCTTGGTTTGGGTACTGTTACCAACAAGCAAGTTAGTGTATCTGTAGGTTGCTTCATGGGACTTGTCTGTATGTGCCATGGTCCTCTGTGGTCACCTCTCAAAAAAGATGAATGGCTGCAGTTGAGGAGAGCTCTGCCCTGAGCCGCCTCCTAGGCGATTCAGTATCGAGGTGGGTGCAGGATGGCCTCAGTGGAGCCATGGAGGGGTTGTCTGGTGTTTCTTCAGGGCAAAAAGGCTCAGTGTCAGGATGCACATGTCAGAGTCCATTCCCAGAGCCTGACTTACCCTAGGGGTTTGCATCAGTGCAAAAGGGATGTTACTGGGTCAGACCTGGGTTCTGTGCTTACTCCATGCTCCTCCTTGGAGGAGAGGGTGAGGACAAGGCAAGCCTGTAACGATGCTTCTGCAGATGACGGTGTTTCTTTATGTAATTTCAGAAGCAGGACTGTGGCTCTTTCTCTATGTTCCCCTTCTGGATTATTACAATCTTATCACAAACTGCTGAAATGATGACTTAAAAATTCTGCTGTCTGATTAGCTTTAGTATTTATTTTGAATAGATAAATTCTGTTAAGGCTACAGGTACTTCAGTAGTATAAGTCATAACAGTTTTTCAGACCTTTATGATGATGTTGGCTATGTGCCATTTGTGGTGTTGCCCTTTGAGGATTTAAACATAGGAGGGGCTTGCAGGCCAGAGCAGTAGGCTGTGGGAGTAGCAGGGTAGCAGGCATTTGGGTGTCTGGCTCAGCATGAAGCCTGTACTTTGCAGCTTCCTGTCTCTATGGAAGCTGCAGAAAAAAAAGATGGTGTTTTTGCAGGGAAAACCTATTAGCTTGACTGTCTGGAATGAATGTGGCCGTTTATTTTCCCTTAGGCTACTGGGGTCAGAAAAGAGCCTAAGAGATCTTTATGACACTCGACACTCAAGCTTCTATATGCATAAAAATATATATATATTTTAGTCCCCTCTCTTTTTGAAACTGTAAAGGAGTAAAGTTAGCATTGTGCCTTTTTTTTTTTTTTTTTAACTTCCCATAAAAGATGGCAGTATTTTACCTTTCTTCGCAAATAGGCTTTTGAATCCTCAGCAATAGTAGTTTTTAATCCCTCATTGCTGATAGCGACAGCTGTGTTATCATGTGAAATATGACTTGTCTTCTACAAGTAAATGGTCTGCTTTCATTACTTGGGTATGTGAAAGTTTCTTTAGTGGCATTTAACTGCCACATAAATCGTAGGTCTTGATCCTGAGGAGCACCCTGTAAGACTAGACTCTTGGCAGAAAATGGATTCTTTTTGCAGTTTGAAAGTGGTTGGTTTTGTTCTATGTATGAATAGACAACGCGGTTAAATTATATTGCTCTGCATGTACCGTGCATAATAAAAGAGGGGGCTGTTACCTTTATGCTCATGCTACCTCAGAAAATTCTGAATTGACTTGGACATCTGTGTAGGCTTCTCAAGACCTCTGGCAAACATGGCTTATGCATTTCAATGAGCTGCTTCTTAGCCTGCTTAGGTTATGATTTTTAAAAAAATATATTTTACAGTGCTTCTGTGTATGTGAGAGGTTCAACCTCATTGGTTTTTTTTACGCTTTCAGATATTCTCAGACTATTTGGTCTCTTTAGCAAGAGGTGACCCAAATGCGTAAGTGCGTGGAAGAGCTTATGAAAAGGCTGACCTATTTTACCTTTGGAAGTGCATGAGCAGGTGTAAGAGTAAAGTGTGAATGGTCTGCAAACAGCAGAGCTAGAGCTTCAGTCCTGCCTGTCCTTGTGATGGAAGAACTGGGGAGGAAAGCCGGGAGGGGGTGAGGGGGTGGTGAATGAGGCCAAAAGTTAGGAAATCTGTAGCAATTAGAAGGATATGCTTTTCTATGCATCATGTAATTAGACTGTGAAGCTCATCTGCTACAGGAAGTTGTTGAGACTGAGAATTAAACAAGATTAAAAAAGAAATGGAGCAGATGATAATGAGCACAGATTTTTCTAAATATCTGTATAAATTAATACCACTTAAAACAAATTGATTATTCGGATTAATCCCAAAATCTGAAGCTTATGTCTGAAGAGCAACCAGAAGGAAACTTGACGTGTTCTTGCACATTCTTCTGGCTCATGAGATACTGTCAGAGACATGATTTTAGGTGGGGTTGATTTAGTATCCAATTTCCTGGCTTTTCCTATATATGCTTGTAAAAGGGCCTAGGAAGATTCATGGCTACTTAACAGACAAGTGCAACATTTCATTTGTTTGAGTCCTGGATAATTCATTAAAATGGTTTTAGGGAGTGGGGGTTCCACATTAGGATTTCCCACAGTGTGTGTCCAAAGTGTGTGGAGGTTTTGAGAACTACAGAATTTACGTTACTCTTATTCCTGTCTGTCCCAGCTTTTTTTAACATTGAGTTTTTCAGTCCAGTCACTACACATGCCTGGAAGTGTACCTTCACATCCATGTTAAAATGACGTTGTCTTTTCTGTCTGTGTTACTGTGAAAAAACTCCCAACCAAACAAAAAAAATCTTGTCTCAAGTCTCCAGGCTCCTCTGTAGTATGTTGTCTTTATTCAGAAACTTCATGCCCAGATTGCAGTGTATTAATGGGAAAAATTCTTCCTCTCCATGATGAGCCTACCAAATTTTGCCCTCAAAACTTCATCCTCTGTAAATGCGCAGTCTTTTCTACATGCTCTGAAACATCTATACAAAGATTAAACTATACTCAGATACTGCATGGCTGTTTACATTTGTAATGGCTCATATTACATTTTGCCTTTTGTTTCATTATTTATGAGGTAATTTTAGGTGTAAATTGTTTTATCTTATAAGTGTAATAAATTTTGTTGAGGGTATTGTACTCGAGGGCTAAAATAGCAAAGGAAGCTATAACACTTATGGGAATAAAAAAGTTACTATATCCTTTCAAAGTTGAATAAAAAAAAAGCTTATTTGACCCCAAAGATGGTGAAAACCTCTTGTGTAATTTACCATTGTTTGGCACCTGGCATTTCCAAGTTGGCCTTTGCAATAGGTTGTAAAGGAGACCAGAAATCCAAGAAAATAACTAGCTGTTTCAGCTGTCTCTGATTAGCGAGGATGTTCCACGTGGTTTTCCATAAAAGATTCTTGAGGGTATGCTCTTGTGGGGGGACAGGATGAGACACAGTAGTTCTCTCTTGCCTTTTGGAAATAATGGTTCTGTTTCTGGAGTGGGGAGTCTTCTGACTACCTAAGCAGTGGGGTACAAAGAACAGAAGCTAGGTGAGGCTGTCATGCCTGGGGCTTTGTTGGGCCCAGGAGAAGCCTTAGGGCTGAAGAAATTAGATGCAATCCAGCAGAAATCCCATTTGGATTGTAGCAACGGAGCAGTTAACCCATAATTTAACCCATAAGTGTTAACACTTCGAGGTGTGGTTCCCAGTCATGGACCTGTGACTAGCAGATACCCTTGGGGGTTTGTAAGTACCCAGAA
>JANRGW010034075.1:0-65236 GCA_024733675.1 Psilopsiagon aymara | reverse complement strand
GCCGCTGCCGCCGCCTCTCCCACCGCCTCCACCTCCGGGGCGTCGGGCGGCGCGGAGCCCGAGCGGGGCCCACCGCCGCTGGGCCGCCGGCACAGCAACAAGCGCTTCACCGGCCTCAAGCTCTTCGGGCGCAGGTGAGCACCGAGCGGGGCGGGGGGAGGTCAGGCCCCCGGGCAAGGGGTGGCCACGGGCGGCCGGAGCATCCTGAGCAGGGGCTGCGGAGCCGAGGGGCAGCCCCACCGCCGGGCAGCTGTCGGCGAGCAGCGGAGAGCGGCTCCCGGCTGAGCACAGCCGCCCGAGGGACGTGATGCGGGAACGGAGCGGGGGCAGTTCGCGTTTTCCTCCTTCAGACAAGTTGGGAAGCATCGTCCTCGCTGTGCGCGCTCTCCTCCATGGAGAAGTTGGAGCCGCTGCTCTGGAGGATTCGTTTCCACCCGCTTAGAGCCTCGCGTCTGTATCCCCGCACCCCCCGCAGCTGGTTCCAGCTGCCGGGATCCCCAATTCCAGCTCTTGCGATCCCTGCTTCGCTTCACTTCCTTCCTCCCCGAAGTCAGACGCGCTCCTCGCACTCCCGCAGCCTGGCTGTTGGCCTCGTGGGATTTGGGGGATTCTCAGAAGCAAAGGAGTGCCCCTGCCTTCCGGAGCTGTGTAAGCACATTGAATAACTGAGGTCTGAAGGGACCTCTCTGGTCTGAAGGGACTTGGGACGTCGCCTGGTCCACCCCAAAGCAGGGCTAGATTCGATCAGGCTGCTCGTGTTGTGCTTCGAGTGTCACCAGGAGGGAGACAGCTCGGGCTCCCTGGACACCTGCTCCTGTGCTTCAGCTCCCCGGGAATTCCCTTCTCCTTCCAATACCTATTCCGTGTTTCGGTTCTTGTGGCCTGTGCTGTAGTCACTGTGTACCTCTGGGCAGTGTCTGGATCACTTCTCTCTGTGCATCCCCATCAAATTGCTGAACACAATAATAACATTCTGCCTTAACCTTCCCTTCCGCAGACCAAACCGCCTCCATTATCTCAGCCTGCCCTTGTATCTGATAACTGAAGTATCTTGGTGGCTCTGTGCTGAACTTCATAGCGCTCATCAGCATTGTTGGTATATGGAGGGGGGGGACCTGAAGCAGGATGCAGTGCTCCTGGGTGAGGAAAGGCCCCGGTTTCAACCTCCGCAGGCAAGCCAGAGCTGGGAGTGGAGTGCTTGTAAGGTCACATCGCCATAGAGCAGTTCTGTGCTCTGCTTTCAGAGCTGGTGGCAGTGGCTGCATGGAGCTCCTTGCAGGCTCTGCCCTGTCCCTAGTACTGCTCTGGTTCTCTCTCTGGCTCCCAGGGGTTCAGGCTGCTGTGACTGAAGTGTTTATCAGACCCTACACCGAGGGGAAGTTCTCCATGTGTGAACAACCTTCTACAGTGTGGACGCATGGGGGAGAGGCAAAGTGGGCTGGGCAGGAGGTGCTGAGCTGGAAGGAGTAATCACAGCTGCCACAATGGCTGGAAGTGCCCATCGGGTTGTTGGCTGCGTGGATGCTTCTCTTGCTCTTCTGTCCATCTTGGGATGACAAATGGTGCACCTGGAGCAGCAGAGTGCAAAGAGATCCCCACAGGCCTCAGTGAAGGAAGGGGCTCCCACACATGCCTATGGGAAGTGAGCTTGATGGGATGCCAGGCAGGATAATTGGCAGCACACCACCGAATTATGCCCACCTGAGGTTTGGAGCGGAGGATGGTGTGAAGTACCAGGGAGCTGTGGGGGAAGGCTTTGCTGTGCTTTCTTTTGGTGAGAAGTACAGCCCCTACCTCCTGAATGCTTTCCAACAGCCACTGGTGAGGAAATGTGCATTCCCTTCAATCCTGGGCCTCACTGGAAAGCAGGTCTAGAGGAAACTTGGGCAATGGGCAGGAGCTTGTGCACTCACAGTGTTGAGTCTTTGGAGAGCCTGGCTTCAAAGGAGAGAGGTTCATAAGGTGGACGCGTGCTGCTGGGCTCTGCCTGTGGTGACACCAGGAGGCACGGCCAGGCAAAGGACAAGGTCTATAACATGGCAAAGAGCCTGCCTTGTCCCCAGGGCACATGGGCCCTGAAGGCATTTGAAGCAAAGAGCTCTTGAGCTCCAGCCTCGGGCAGTAGGTTGGTCCCTTGTGTTTTGCAAGCGGGCTTATTCCTGTACCTTGTAATTGCCTTACAGGAGGGTGGAGTAATTGGCTCCAGAGCTGCCAGAGACAAGTGCACACAATACGTGCATCCAGGCCACGGATGGGTAATTCTTTTAATTGGGCTGATAAAGAGATTGGGGTTGATCAGATAATGGGTGGTTAGAATTAAATTTCCTTCCTAGGTGCCCCATTTCTCGTGCTGTGAGTGCACAGCACGTTTCACCCTTTCCAGCGGATAACTGGGGACGGAGTGTGAGTGCTGCAGACAGATTTCCCTTTCCCCTGTGCTGGAGAGGTGGGATGCTGAAATGGGTTTTCCCTGGGGGCTTTAAGGTCTTTAACGCATCCCCTTTAGAGAGGGGGTGTGTGATGGCTGGGTGCAGCAGCATCGGCAGGGAGCATGGTGGAAGCACCCTGCAGAGCGCATGTGGCTGAGTCTCTGGCTGTGGTCCCACATCAGGCGGTGCTGGAGGCTGCACGTGAGCCTGGGGGTGCCTGCACGGCCCCAGGGAAGCACTGTGGGTGGCACCGCGTGTGGGTAAACGGCACTCGAGAAGCGGAGCCGCGCGCCCGCCTACATCTCTCTGCCACGTCCCTTGTCACCATCGTTCTTGCAGCTTGATGCTCACACCCGTGTGAAAGCCGGGGGAGATGTGACGCTGCGATGGCAGCACGGCCCTCTCCATCCCCTGCCTGCCCCAGTGCAGGGCTCTGGGGCTGCTTGCCCCTAGTGTGGGTGCAGCAGAGGTGGTGTAAGCCCCAGGCCCCCCAGGGGAAGACCAAGCTCTGGTGAGGAGCATGAAGTTTGTGATCTGATGTTGGCAGGCACAGAGCAGCGCTTACCTCAGGAGAGGCTTTTTCACAAGGTACCTTGGTGCCAGCTAGCTGTTGAGCAATCCTCCTCCATCCATGCAGATTTCCTCTAGCTCTGAAACACTCCAGCCTCTGCTCTCCATCCTGCTTTACAGGCAACGGATGGGTAGCATCAGTTGGGCTGAAGCCAGCGATGCTGGTGGGAGTCCCCAGCTGTCCCTGGGCTTGTTTTGCAGTGCAGGTTGGATGTGCTGGCAGAGCTGTTCGGCTGCTGCTGTGTTTGCTCTGTGCTCTCTGCTCCAGGCCTGACCTCCCTTGAGGAGCTTGGGGACTTCTGATCTCATCAAGGGGAAAAGGAAAGCACCTGGGCAGCCTCCAGGTGGGATGGGGCAGGGAAGGATCAGAGTGCAGAGTGTCAGCTGCTCCCTGGTGCGGTCCCTGCCTGCCTCCCCTCTCCAGCCCCAGATGCCTGCTGACAGCCCCATGGCTCTCCCAAGATCAGATCAGGGGCTGCCACATGCTGGAGAAGGTGTCAGGACCTGTAATCTGCTTTGGAGCTGGACCATCCCTTCCAGGAAACCCTGCAATCTCCTCAAGGGGCTGGGAGGAGGGAGGATGATGAACCTTTTCCTTCCTTCAAGCAAAAGTGATGGGAAGGGAGAAGGGCAGTGCAGAGGTGGGGGGCGACTGCGAGCACTGCTCTTTGTGCGGAGACAGCATTGAGAGGGGAGAGGAGCAGCCATGGGTGCTGCAAGGATGGAGTTTGGGTACATGGGTGCTCTGTGGTCTAACACAGATGCTCCCAGGGTGAGGCCAGCACTCTGCAATGGGGGGGATGCTGTTGGGGAAGGCAACCCGAGCTCTGGCCCATGGTGGGGATGCAGTGTAGGGTTTCCTTCACCCGTTGCAGTGCTGTGCCCAGGTCTCCCCAGAGACTTGGCAAAGCCTCTCGATGTACCTTCCAGCTCCACTCTTGATGGAGCTCTGGTTTCTTTTTCCTGTGTGATTCCATGAGCTAAAGCTCGAGTTAGCTCTCAGCACACGTTCACTTGCTTGCTGGCTGTTGTACATGAGTGCTGACTTTGAGATGCTGAGCTCAGGAGCAGAGCAGGGGCTGTGGGCTGGAGCTCGTAACCCATCCCTTTTGGAAGAGGTGGGGAATGGCAGGAGGTGAATGGCTTCTGCTGAAGACTTTTGGAGGTAGGGACTCGGGTGTAGGACTGACACGGGGACACAGACAAGGTGTGGAAATAGAGCAAACCTGTCCTGCTGGTTCTTGAGCTGGCACCAGGTTCTAAGAGAATAAGTGGCTCTGTGATCCCGAGTCCAGCGGCTTTCCCCGGGCCAGTTCTCCGGTATTACAAACATAATAAATACCCTCTGTTTCTGTTGCAACTCGCAGGCTCAGCAGCAGCTGCAGTCTCTCTTTGGGAACTTGGAGGCTTTATTCTCGTCAGGATGTCAGGTGGAGGGCGAAGCTCTGCCAAGTGATGAGGCTTTGCTGGCCAGGCCAGCACCCAGCGGGGTTGGAGTCCTCCTGTTGTACTGAATACGTGTGTTAGACCCAGCGCTGTTCTCCTGTTTAGGGGTTGGTGGCCTCACTTTGTAGGTAACTGTAAGCTCTGCTCCCACGGGAAACTCTTCCTCATCACACCAGGGACTGACTGAGAGGACATCTTCCCAGTCCCTGCCGGCCCAGACAGTGGGAGTTAATGTGCCTCCTGCCCCAGCCCTGCCTGCCGGGCAGGTTGTGCAGCCTGGGCTAGGCTGCCAGTGCCAGTTTCTACCTGTGGCCGTGGCTCCCACACCTGGGAGCAGCCTTTCCGAGCTTTGCCCATCACGGCTTTCAGCCTTTCCCAGCGGTTCAAGCATCCTGCATCTCAGAGGAGCCCCACCAAGCTTCTCAGGGACCAGTGGGAGCTGGGGATGTGTCTTTGGGGGATTGAGAGGTGCTGCCCAAGATGTGGTAGCAGTGGTGAGGGAAGCGCTGCTCTGGGGGCAGACGGAGGTCTGGCTGGAGGTATCTCACCCTCTGGCTGTGTCTGGTCCTACACCCTGGGACATGGAGCAGCCTGGGCTCCGACACATGCTGTGTCTTTGCAGACAGTCACACGTCTCGCTGGCTGTCCCAGGAAGTCAGTGCCTCTAACCAAGAGCCGGTTACAGAGGGTTTTCCCCTTGTTTTGGTGCAGCTCAGCTCCCACAGGAAACGTGAGTGCCAGAACATTCTGTCCCTTGCTTACACTCTGCAGCCCAGGTGTGGATGCAGAGCCAGAGAGCAGGGGGACTCCTTCCTGCCTGCTCCTGCATGGCTGGGGGGTTCCACCTCCTCTCTGCTGGGATGAGGATGGAGAGTCGCAGGGCACAAGTACCTAAGACAGCTTGGAGCCTCTTCCTGCAATCCTGGCCTCCTGTAGCCTGGAATGGGAGCAGGGAGGTTGTGGCCAGCCATGTGCCGGCCCCTCTGTGTGAAAGTTCCCTCTGGGTCAGATCATCTGTATCTCATCCTGCCTTGCTGCCCAGCCCCAGCCAGGAGCCTCTCGAATCCAGTGCTAAGCCTCTTAGTGCCCAAGCCTGAGGTCACCACGCATGGGGACGTGGTGCTCGCATGGGGACGTGGTGCTCGGCACTCTGGCGACAGGCACCCGGCAGCTGCTGCTGCTGAAATGTGATGAGGGGGTGCTTTCTGCAGGGATTTTGCAGCCATCAGAGGCTGGCAGATGGCAGGATTAAGAGGCAATGGGGCTCCTGTGCTGTGAGAGCCGCTGTGGGGCACAGAGGGATCTCACTCCCTGGCACAGCTGCTGGTTGCACTGGGGCCAGGAGATGCTCCGGCAGAGGCTGCTGGTGAGGACGCTCCTCCTGGGCTCAAACAACGGCATTACCTCCCCATAGTTTTGTTGTTTGAATGACAGAGGAAGTATATGTGGCAGGGGTGGGTGTCAGAGGGGTCCCAAGAAAGGTGCTGGGGTACCAAGACCTTTTCTCCCCAGCCCCTGGCTGCTGTGTGTTGGGGCGCCCAGGTCTCAGTGCCCACACGCAGGGGCTGGAGGGTTGGGAGCAGTGGAGCTGCCCTTCCCTCTCTGAGCAATGCTCCTCAGTGCAAGGCTTGACCAGTGCCTTCATGAGCTATTTGAAGTTCAAATCGATGCCTGGACCCAGACACTGAGGTAAAGCTGTAGGAGGCAGGAGATGGGAAGGAAACAGAGCTCCCTCTGTGCCAGCCTGGCCCTGGTCCCTGAATCGTGGTCCCTGTGGAGGTGCAGGGCCTGGGCACCCTTAGGTTCTTGTAGCCAGGTGGGTCGGGCCGGAGCTGGCTACAGACTGGGCCAGGTTCATATCCCAGAAGTGTGATGCTTGATGTTCACTGCCTGGCTCGAAAGGAAGAAACAGCCTTGCTGACCCCAGCAATATGGGCATGTTGCCTGCACTGACCTCCGTGTCTGACAGCAGGGACAGTGGTGCATGTGCCATTGGACACACTGGGGTCTGCAGGCACCAGGGCCATTGGGTGTGGGGTGGAGGGATGGCACCGGGGCGGCAAAGCCATGGATGGGGAGAACGGTGCTGTGTGCCGGGCAGCCAGGCGTGTTTATGGGGAGGGCTTGCTGACCGCTCTCTTTGTGTCCCTAGACTCCACCTGCCCCACAAAGGTGTGTTCTCTTGTCTCCCGGGCAGCCAGCCCAGCCGATGGGGATCCAGGAGGATAAAGCACCGTCCGGCGGTGTATAAGTACGTGGTATTTTTCTTGGCTTGCACAGGCTGTGCAGTCCCAGCAGCTGCCGCAGCGTTTCTGCTCGAGAGCTCTCCTTCCTCCCTCCCACGTCTCACCCCACGTCACCCTCTTGTGTCTGTACTAACCAGGCCACCAGAAGCCAGGCTGCCTGCCTGCTGCCTGCGTCACTAACCTTGTTCCAGAGGGCAGCTCGCTGCTGGACTTTCATCGGCTAACACAGCAGCCCCCGTTGCTCTGGTGTTTGGAGTGAAGGTCACTCGAGGTCTTCCTCCTCTGTGTGCTAACCGGTGTGGGCATGAGGGCCGTAGCACCTACAACCTGTGCATGCTGAGTGCTTTGAAGACCTAAGATGACAACGGTGAGAGGGTGGTTTAGCCAAATGGCTGAAGCAGCCTGAAGTTCAGTAGGGCTGGGGTTGACAGACATGGTGGGAAGGCAGGGCTTGGGTGGGAAAACAGGGCTTAGGAGGTAACCGTACATTGCTAGGATGTCGTTGCTGTGTGGAAGCCAATACCTAGGCTCCCATGGTGGTGGGGGCTCACGTGTGCTCCTAAGGAGATGTGGATGTAGGGACGAGTCCCAGGCTCTGTTCCCTGGCTTCCCTGCACCATGATCTTTGTGGAGCAGCACATCCGCCTGGTCAGGATTTGGCTGCACTTGCGTGAGTGCCATGCAGAAGTGCTGCAGTGGCAGACCCCCACTGAGGACTGAGGCTGCTGCTTCCTGGCTTCTGCAGGACGGTGGCTCTGGGTGTCAACCCATCTGCACAGCATCCTGGGCTTTTCAGGTTCCCCACTCGATCTCCAGCTTGCCCAGCCCTGTAGACACAAAAGGTCCATGTCCCATTCTGCTTGGGAGTCCCGTGGTTGGTTGGAGGTGTTGGTGAGAAGTGATGTGCTCTGTTAGTGCTCTGCAGAGGGAGGCGGATAGGTTTCAGAGAGGCCCAAAGGGCCATGCGTTGAACACCAGAGGGCACGGTCGCTCTATGGAGCTCCTGAGTGCTCTGTTGAGCTCCTGTGTGCTCTTGCTGTGCAGCTCCAGCCCATGCCCTGGGGCTTGCTTCAGCTGAGTGTTGTGGCATGCTACTGGTTGTTGTCCTCGCTACTGGTTTTGCTCTCCTTTCTTCTGCAAGGGAGGGCTTTGCAAAGCATCCTTATGGATTTCTTCTGTGCTGCCATGGTGAAGCAGCCGGTGGCCATCTCGCTGCTGCATGGGCTTGTGTATCCTGGTAGCACTCAGATACACACAGTGGCACTCATCCAACCTCTGCTCTGGGTGCTCCAGTGGCCTCTGGAGCATCCCCAGGCACCCTGTGGAGTGGGAGCAGAGTGAGGCCACCCTGCACGACCAGTTTGCAGTGAAGTGTTAGCCTGTTCTGGGAAGGGAGAAAGTGGTCTGCCCTCTTCCCCTGGGATCTCCTCTCCAAAGGATGATGGAGAAAAGAGCCTGTCAGTGGAGCTGCAAAGCTGGCAGATGTGGGAGTGTTAGGATGAGAGAAGAAAAGGAAGCATGCAAGAGCAGATATGCTGAGAGCATTTAGAACAAAAAGGGTGGAGGACAAAAAATGATCACTTCTCTTCCTGCCCTTCCATTTGTTGCACAGGGACAAGCTGACATTTAGCAAAACCAAGAAGTGGTAGATTTAACATTGCTAAAAGGAGTTACTTTGATTTTGACTTGAGCTGGGGGAGAGAGAGACTTGGTAGCTCACTGCCATGAGGTGGAAAAGAGAAACCAAAGAGTAGGCTTGGTAACAGGAGCAGGGTCACAGTTAAACCAACAAATGCCTTTCGGGTGGCAAGTTGGCACGTGCTTTGCTTAGTCACAGGGTCACGATGAAGGCTTGGGACGCAGAAAGAGGAGGTGTCTTTCCTGTTTTAGCCTCATACTGTGTGTGTGGGGGAAGTTCACTGGGAACCGGGTGTCTCGGGGATGCTGAGCAGTGCCCCCCTTGCAGACACCTGCAGGGGCTGCCCTGGTGCTGTGGTTTCAGGTGCGTGGGACCAGAGTCTTCTCCTTGCTTGGAAAGCCTTGAGTGGGGCAGGGGAGCCTCTCGGCTGGAGACAGAGGTTTCTGCTTGACCGCAGCAGACTGAAACCTGTGACAGCAGCACGGGTACACAAAGGTCTCCCTTGCTACCCCTCTGCCTGTGTGCGTGTTTGCATGGGTGAGGGCTCAGTCACAGGGGGAAGGAGAGCAGCAGCAGGAAGGTTTGCCTGGCTTGGCTTGAGGAGAGCGCTCTCAGGCTTCCCACTGTCACTGCCTCCAGGAAAAGGGACTTGGAGGACCTGTAACCTGGTCTCTTGCTGCTCTGCTTGACTTGGAAAGGATTTTGGGGCCATCTAGAATCCACCCTGGGCATCCCTCTGAGCTGTTCCCACTTGCACGTCTGAGTCCTGCTGGCCCAGGAGGGAAGTGGGCCAAGGTGGATGGGGCTTTGAGCACCCTGCTCTAGTGGAAGGTGTCCCTGCCCATGGCAGGGGGTTGGAACTGGATGAGCTTTAAGGTCGCTTCCAACCCAAACCATTCTGTGATTCCGTGCTAAGCTCCCTTGGCAGGAGATGAGGCTGGGGAGGAGCCACACTAATCTCTTATGAGGCTTCTTTGCTCTGAATTGGCAGCTAGTTATAGCATGATTTTAATTTCCTCTTTGGTGGAACATCCTGCTCGTCCCGCTAAGTGGATCTTAACAGCGATGGACTGGGGACTGTTCCTGGGGGCCCTTCCATGGCTTCTCCTCCTCCTGTGGCTGTGGCCTACACCGTGGCTGCCCTGGGGCTGTGAGAACAACCGGAGCTGCTCAGCTCCTGATGGCAGCTGGCCCTTTTCTGGCACTGGGAAGGGAAATCCAAAGGACACACGGGGAGCAGAGCCCTCCATCCTTCAGCAGCGGCTGGGTCTGAGGGCGGGCTGAGCAGGGGTGAACATCTGCCTGCCCTGAGCGACTCCATCTCTTCCCACCTGGTGCTGTGAGAAAGGAGCTGAACCCAGAGCAGCAGCTTGGGCTGTGGAGGGGTTTCCTCACATGTCCTCACCCACCTCAGCTCCTGCTGCTTTGCAAAGGCCACTCGCTCCTGCTGTGACAGAGGTGGCCGTGGCAGGGGTAGCTCAGCCTTGGGCTTCTGGTTGATGGTTTCCTGTGAACCACTTTCAAGATACACATGGGGGAAGGCAGCTTGGTTGTCTTTGCTTTCACTGTGCTGACAGCCACATCCCTGATGCTTTCTTAGGGTCTGTGGTCTATCCCCATGCCCTGAGGAGCACTGTGCATGGTCTACACATGCTCCTACACGCAGAGAAGAAGAGCTCCCTGTCTAACTTTAGCAGTGACATGCAGGCAATGGGAAGGGGCAGGCAGGAGGAGGCAGGGTGTGAAAGGACCGGGTCTCAGCTGCAGCTGCCTGCACTGGCTCACTGCAGCCATGTGCTTGGCTATGGCTCCCATTGCCGAGTGGATGACCAAAATAACGACTGCTGGTGACTCAGGCCATGCAGGCACCCTGGAGCGTGACCCCCGCTCCGCTCTCTGCGAAGGCCAAAGTGGATGTGTGTTTTGTGGCCCCAAGAGCTGGGCTGTGTTTGGGCAGGAGCGGGTCCCTGGGGATGCCTGGGGGACCCAGATAGCTGCGAAGCATGGCAGGGGAACTCCCCAGCTTAGCTGTGAGAAGTCCCATGGGGGGCTCTCATGCGGCAACAGGGGGAGGTAAAAAGCTCCTGAGATGCCTGTGGAGCTGGCCCAGACCAGACACAGGAGTAAGTGACCTCCTGTGCGTGAACACAGGCTCTCCATGGCAGGTAGCTTGGCTTTCATCAGCCGCACAAACCCCTTTAGCAACGCGCCGAGGAAGCAGGAGAGAATCCCCTCCTCCGTGTGCTCCTCCCCTCATCTCTCGCTGCCCCAGGAGAAGCGCAGTGGCATCCCTGGATGCTCGGAGGGCTGCTGCGTGCTGGGGGGGACCCCTCTTTCGCTGTGTGCCCTCGGATGCGGTCGCGTCCGGGCGGGGGCCCGGCGGGCTCGGGCTGTGGGTGCGGAAGCGCTGTTGGTTGGTGGAGGAGCGCGCTCGGGGGTGTGCGCAGCGCGGGGGGCGGAGGGAGAAGCGCAGCGCCCGCTCTCCAAACCGGGACGGGGCTGGCGAGGGCGGGCCCGGCGCTGCGCTGCCATCGCCGCCGCTCCGCGCCGCGGGACCCCGCGCCCATCCGGACCAGGTCACGGGGCTTTGCCCCACGCTCTCCCCTTCTCTGCTCTTCCTCCTTGTGCCGCATGTTTGCTGCTTTTGTTCGTGCCGGGTTGTGGCGGGGGGGGGGGGGGGGGGGAAGACATCCCTTAGTTTGTGGGAAGGGTCTGAGCGGGTCCCAGGTCCCATCTCGCTGGGGAAAGGCATCCCCAAGGCGCTGAACCTTGTTCCTGCTGAGCAGGGCTTGGGGTTTGCTGCCGGGGCTGGGGGAGTGCACGGGGCTATGAGCAATCCCCAGGGGTGAGGGAGGGGCTTTGTGGCCCTCACACTCAGTGGTGCTTGGCCATGGCTTCCCTGCGGTTTCCCTGCCAGAGGGCCATTTCCAGATGCTTGTGACAGCGCTGGACCCCCATGGGGGTGGCATCAGGAGACATGGAGGCGACAGGGGACAGTGGCATGGGGAGCCAGCCTGTGTCTCACTGGGACTCCCAGGCCCTATTGACTTTGCACTGGGATAGTTTAGGGAAGCAGGACAGACTTGGGGGCTCCTGGCATCCCCCCTGGTGCTGGTGCCAGGTGAGGTTTCCTGCTCCTGGTGGGAGCAATGGGATGCCCTTCCCAATCCCTGCGGTGGCCTGAAGGGAGGCACAGGCTGGAGGGAGGCACACAGCTCCCATCTTTCCATTATCAGTGCCTGTTACTGAGTGCCTGAGACTCTTGGCTTTGCTTTGGGAGGTGCCAAGACTTCCTAGCCCTGGAATTGCTGCCTGTGCTCAGCATCTGCCACGCTGGAGCTTTGTCTTTACACCAGGTTCACCGCCTCCCCCCTGGGGCTGCTGCCCTGGGCAGATGCTGTGTGTTGCCCTGCCTGAGGCAGCACCATGCCTGGATGTGATCCGTGCACCAGGATGCTGCCCCTATGTGCTGGGGCTGCTTGGGGAGTTTGAATCACACAGCTGGGCTGTGGAACTGGCCTCCCTTTAAATAGCACTTCCCTCGCATCTCCAGAAGGCACAGAGGGTACTGAGGGAGGGGACCAGCCCTGGGCAGGACGGTGGGAATCAGCTAAAGAAAGCACAGCCTGGGCCCCCAGAACTACTGGGGCACCTTGCCAAGCCCCCCACCGCTTTGCTTTGTGCGTGTTGCTTTGTCAAGGGAGCTCAGAAGGAGAAGAAACACTCAGAGCCCTTCCCAGCCTGCGCTGCTGGTGCTGATAGGACTGAAATAGAAACTGCATGGCTGGCCTCTCCCCTGACCCCTGCTCTGCCTCCGTCCCAGCACGCTGGTGGTGGTGGCTCACCCTCTCTTTCATCCCCAGTTAACTCACTGCCCAGGGCCATCAGTCTTGCTGTTTGGCTCCCCTGCCAAACACAGCAACAGATTGTTTGAGTCAGTGCTGTCGGGTTTCTTGATAACCAGGAGGCAGATTATTTACTGTAGTGGCAAATAAACTTCATAATGTTATGATGGTGGAAAGTTGTCAAGGGATATGAATGCCCCGGGTCAGCCCAGGCGCCTCCAAGGAGATGACTTCGGTTTAAATTAAGACAAAACACTGTCTTCCATGGATTTTGGGAAGGAAATCACGTTGCTGTAATGGGAAGATTACTCTGAGCCTTAGGGCTGGCAAACTCTTGACTTTATGAAATGTAAGTGGAGGGTCTGAGCTAGTCTGGCAGATGTGCCTTCAAGTGCATCTCAGGTTTGCCCTGTGAAGGCAGTGATGGAGAGGAGGCATCACGGCATCCTGCAGACCCTGGGGAGAAGCAGGATGGAGCTGCCACCAGCAGGATGTCAGTTATGCCAGGAGCTGTAGGAAAAGTCTCAGGCCCTTATGCTCCCTGCCCCTGCCCTTCCCACAAACCCAGCTTGGGAGCATTTTCTTGTGAAGGGCTAGGCATGAGGGTGGGATGGCTGATCCCTTGTCTCGGTTAAGGCAGGGCCAGGCAGTGGGGACCATGCTCAGGTCGCTGTGTGCCCTTGGGTAGTTCTTTCTGCCTGGCTTTTCCCCTTGGAGAGGCTTCCCATGGGAAGCTGCAAAGCTGTGGTGTTGCAAGGCAGCTGGTTCCTGGTGCTGCATCCATTACCATGCCTTGCTTGTGCAAAGACGGCAGCTTAGAGGCTGCATCGCATCTCTGTGGCGTCCCCAGCTCCCAGACTGCCCAGAAAATGGTGTGTGGTTAAAGTTAGTGGCTGTGTTCCATCACTGGTTGTGGGCTGTGTGGTGATCTGTCCTGGGCACCAGCAGTCACAAGTGATGCTGAAGTGGTAATGCTGAAGTGGTGATGTTGAGCTGTCTCTGCCAGCTGGGGTGTGCCCTGAAATTCCTGCCCCCAGAAATAAAGCCCAAGGGTGAGTTTTGCTTCTGCATCTTGTGTAGGTGTATTCCATCACCCTTTCCTGTCTGGCATGCGTCAGGGTATTTGCACTGCCACGCCATGAAGCAGAGGTGTGTATGCGTGGGAGCAGGAGGCTGCGAGTTGTGCTTTTCTGCCCTGTGCAAGATACGGATACAGAGAGGCCAGGCTGAGGTACCCGCGGGTGCCTTGTGAAGCAGTGCAGTCCTGGAGCCTCCAGGTTGGTCAGTCAAAGTGCCCAGTAACACTGAGAGGCTTCTGAGCAAGGTAGCAAAGCCCTTTGATGTTGCCAGGCATTGTCCATGCCCAGTGGTGCCGGCAGGGACCTCTGCAGAGCTCCCTGCAGAGTGGGATGCTGGGGCTGTACATGCAGAAGCCACAGGGCTGAGAGGATGTCCTCTATAGCTGCTTGTGTGTGACCACCAGGCAGTTTTGAAGCCTTTGCCTTGCTTTGTCACTAGGAAGGAGGTCTGAAGTGCTCTGGATCAACGCCAGAGATCTATCACTGAGAGATAGGTGAGGACCTGTTTCCCTCCGAGTGCCCTGCGAGGACCAGAAACTGCCTTCTGCAGCCTTAAAGTTGCAGCAGAAATCTGCTCCGTGGTATGAGGGTGACAGCACAACTGAGGATGTCCTTGGCCACAGTTTGCCCTGGGAATGGTATGCTCGTGCAGCTTGGGAGCCTGGGAGTGAGATGCTGTGGCATGTGTAGGAGGTGGCACTGGCTGCAATAGATCAGATGAATGAATCCTAAAATAGAGGGTGAGCACAGTCTGTAGGTCACCCCTTGCAATGCTTTGAAAGGTGGTTTGGTCACAGCCTCCCTACCTATATGCTGGGGGGAGTTGCATGTCCATGTTCATGCTGGACCCAGCACAGGGGAGCTCCTGAGTCTGTTTTATTCATGTAATATAGGAGAGATTACAGCTGGAATGGAAATTTTGGGTAGAAACAAACTACGTAGTTTGGAAACTTACTGCTCACTGCTCACCTCACTGCAGACAAAGCCCTGGGGGCTGCATCGCATCTTGCCCATCATGCTCCCTTCCCCGTCTGGCATGGGGACTTCCTCAGCACCTCCTCTGTGCAGGTTGCTCTTGTGCATCGCAGAGGGCTGGCTGGGGAGCCTGAGGGAGAAGAGGTCAGTGACTGATGCCTGAGAGCAGATGGGAGAGTGGGGACAGCAGTGCACATGGGAAGCTTGAGTATCAGAGCACTGAAAGGAGCAGGAAGGGGGCTGCGAGCTTGTGATGGAAACCAACACTGAAGGCAAGCAGTGGTTTGTCAGCGAGGGGGGGATGAGCAGCAGCTCGCTGGATGGGCGCCCGGGCTCTTGTCCCTCAGTCCCTCCGATGTCCTGGCAGGGAGGAGGCAGACAGCAGCAGCCCAGGAGATCTTTGTGTCGTGCAGGGGTGGCTATTAATAACACTTGCACTTTCCCTGAGATCGAGCTGTGGAAGCCGAGCGTCCTTGCCAGGAGAAGACAGTGTGTAAACTGAAACGGGCTCCTGTTTGCACGCTGGCAGCTCCAGTGCCACAGCATCTCCCCGGTGTCTGCAGCAAGCCGGGATGCAGGAACGCAGCCAGGTGCCGTCAGGATGACAGCTCGTCATGGGGCAGGGCGAAACTCTTGGACTTGCTTCTCTTGCTGTAGCCATGTGGTTGGAAAAATGCTTTCCAGTCGACTAACTGGAGGTTTCTGAAAGGTCAGGAGAAGCTGAATGTGTTTTTCAGGTTCAGACTTATCTAGGGCTCAAGGCTTGTGTGTTGTGCTGCTGGGGGGGTCCTGCACTAGCGTCCTCTTGCCACCCCTGGTGCCAGCAGAGGGGATGCTAGATCTGGCACTGAAGGTAACCTGGGATCTCTCTTCTTCTGGGCTCCATTAGGAGCAGACCAGCCTGCCGGAGGGACAGGGGGGATAATAACAGAGGAAGGGCTGAGCAGGCATATGGCACAGGCAGCATCCCTCTACATATCTTAACGGCACATAGGGCCTATTCAATCTGGTAAAGGGAGTTTGTTTGAGACTAGTGAAGCAAAGCAGAATAATGGAGCTGAATGTCCAGAAGCTCCTCCTGACATGGGCAGAGCCTGTGCCTTGAGGGACAATGTATGTTTAGCCCTAGGAATCACCCTATCTGGTTTTGGAGCTATCACCACTGCAGGAGGGATGCTGCTGGCTGTCTGGATGGCAGGATCTCCACATCAGTCAATCCATGAGCTGTGTGCACTGAAGTTACACAATGCAAGTTTTTCCTCTTTGATCCCTGCTTGACTTTCCAGGGGCATTTACCTTCTGCCACCGAGGTTACGTCTGCCCTCAAGATTAAGAGGTACCAGCTTGCTCTGAGTGCTCAGGGAGCTTTCTGCAGCAGCCCCTTCCTCCTTCAGCTCTTGAGCACAGCACTGCTGCCTGCCTATGGTCTGGAACATGTTCCTGCTTCAGCAGCATCTCTGCCCATTGATGCCAGGCAGGGAGACTGAGGATCTCGAGGGGTCTGGTTAGAAATAAATCACCTCCCAAGAGCTCTGATTGCAGATCATGAGCAGACCAGAGCTACTCCTCATTCACAGAAGGAGATTGAAATGATAGTGCATAGCTGCTTGTAAGTCGGGTTGATATCCTAGTGCATGCAGCAGTACTTCCTTTCCCTACCACCCTGCAGATGCCAGGCTGCCTCCATCCAACCTCCTTACCCACCTGAGCTGAGTGATGCCATCTGAAGAGCAGCTGTGGGTGACGGCTCTTCTCCATCTTGTCACAGTGACAAACAGTGGAGGTCCCAGAGATGTGCTGGTGTTAAGCTAGGGGATTCCAGGGATTGGCTTCTCTCAGACTCCTCTCCACCCAGTACATGGTTCCCTGTCTGTTTTGCATGCAGCTCTGCTGATGCAGATCAACCCTGGGTACCCCCAGCAGTGTGTCCACCTGCTCCACCAGCAGCAGCTCTCAGCACCTGCAGTGCACCATTTGGGGCTCAGATTGGAGGTAACTTGTGAGAGATTAGGATATCTTCACCCGTCATATCTGAGCTGTCATGTGCTGCTGTCAGATGGGTTGCCTCATAATAACCTTAAAGACTGGTGGCCAGAGTGTGAGCCCATGTGTCACTTACAGACAGCCCTGAAGATAAAAAGGGCCCTGATCAGCAAGTACCCAAACATAAATGTCAAGCTGTTCTAGCAGATTTCTTCACAAGACTGTGGTGCAAAAAGGAAGGAAGCCGTGCTGAGAGATCTTCCTGCCCATGGCAGCAGCTCAGCAAGCAGCTTCATGCTAGTGGAATATGTGGGGCAGGAGGGAGCGTCTGTTTGGCCCGTTTGGGATGTAGTTGGACAGTACATCTTCCCCGGCAGCTAAAGCTGGCCACAAAGGGTCTGCTGCAGTGTGCATACCCAGGCAGTGGTCTCTCTTGGGTTTTTAACTTGTTTTATTTGTTCAGACAATTTTAAACACCTTTTGGTGATGATGCAGTTTACTGTGCATCACCCTGCAGGTAATGGGGAGAAGGGGCAGGCTGGAAGCAGAGTGAACAGCAAAACATGTCCTCTGCAAAGCTGCACGGGCCTCAGTGGTGTGATAGTTATCCTGCTGGTGACCAGGGGCCTCCACTGCTGCTGTGCTGAGCCTGGAGAAACCCCTCTGAGGAGGTGGCACTTTGTTTTTGCAGTCAGTTCAACCCGATTTTAGCTGCTCTGGAGGGCATTGCTGTCCTTCCTTCCCTCCTTGGCCTGTGTTGCTGAGTACAGGCTTGGCAGTGAGACTGTAGAAACTAAAGAGCTGCCTTCCTTGCCTACCAGGCTGGAGGAGAGCAAACCAAGCCTGGCCTTTTCCAAAAATACAAGCTCAGCTTTGTAGTCATCTGAAAGATGACTCTTAAAGTCATCTAAAAAGCCCAGTGGGTTGATTGTCCTACAAGCACTAAGCAAAAGCTCCAGATGGTCATCCAGAAAATAGCACATCCCATCTTACATGCATTTCCCAAGGGAAAAGGGAAGCTTTGACAAATCTTCCTGTTTGTGTGGACCTCGGGGCAGTGGAGGTTTGGGTCTGGGTGTTATTCTGAAGGTCCTCTGGTATTCCTGCTAGCAAATGTGTATAAGAGGATGAGGAAGGTAGAAGCAACTGGAACAGAAAGGGAGAAGCAAATGGAAGTAGGCGGAACAGATGCCAGTCTTAGTGTGATGATGAGTGGCATGCCCGTATACTTGTGGTGGGTAGAGGAGCCACTGCTGAAAGCGGTGATGGTGGCTTGTGTGTGCCTGCAGGCTGCCATGAGCCAATTCCTTGCCTTGGGAGCAGCTGAAGAGCCAGAAGTTCGCTTCTACCAAACCATGGGCCTCGGTGGGGTGTTGTTTGAGTAAATCCTCTCTACTTAGCGGCTGTAGAGAGGTGGTGGCTGGAGGGTGGGAAGTGAAGCGCTAGCACTGAAGTGAGCCAGATTCAGCCCCCTCCACTCCAGTTTACTATTTCGAGCTGCCAGTGCTGACACTGCCACAGCACCATCCAGTTGTGGCCTGGGGCTTTCCATGGACTGCTGCAATGTCCAGGCTGCCTGTCAAGCTTTGAGGGCTGGGAAGGGGAAGCTCCAGAGCCCCAGTAAAGCTCTTTCACAGGAGGGGGAAGTTTTGTGCAGGACACATGGGATGATTTTCCTACCAGCATCCAGCACTCACAGCTGACTTTTACCAAGTCTGCCTGTCCTGCTTTTACTTTCCTCTACTTGCTTTCCCGCTCTCACCTTACTTCGGTTTTCTTCTCTGGGATTCACAAGGGCTTAGTTTCAATTTGCTGCAAATTTGGTGTGTCTGGGGTTTAGCCAGAGCAGTTCCCATGGGAAAGCCAGGTGGACCAGCACCAAGAGTGGTACCAGGGCTGATGAGTGCCTTGGGGTGCAGGGCGTCTCCTGATCCCACAGCAGGGGATGCAGAGGGTCCCATCCATGTCCCCCACTCCTGCCTTCTGTCTCCTTCCATCCCCCTACCGGCGGACTCCCGTAGGATCCTATTTAATTCCCGATCTCTGTGTCAACAGCCAAGCGCGGGTGCGATGGAGACCTTTTTCCGGCGGCACTTTGGTGGGAAGGGGCCGCGGGGTGCCAGCGCTGTGGCCGTGCCCACAGGCAAAGCCCGGCGGCGTTCCCAAGCCGGGCTGCCTTCATCCTCGCTGGTCCAGCACCGCCGCGGCTCCGGAGCCCCGCTGCCAGCCCCGTCCTGCCCGGGCCAGCCCCGCAGGCACCGCCGCCGCTCCAGCACCGCGCCGCCGTGCCTCAGCCCGCGCTTCGCCGTGCACACCAAGCACGGCGGCTGCTCGCGAGCCATCGACGCCCATCTCATGGGTCCCTCCATCCCGCTGGCCAGCCTCATCCCCGCTGGAGAGGAGGGGATGCCCTGCGCTGACACATCCCGATCTCTGGAAGGTGGTGGCGTCGGAGCCGAGCGGGGCCGGCGGGAGCGGTGCACCGAGGAGAGGTGGCTGGCCATGCTGCCCCGGCTGCGGCCGCTGCAGGCTGGGCTGCTGTCGCGGGGCCCCCGCTGCCTGCGGCGTGCGTCCTCGCACCGCCTGCCCACCGAGGTCACCCATGGCCACCCTGCTCACGGCTTGCCGGGCCGCTACCGCCGCCTCAGCCAGCGCCGGCGCTCCAGTGATGCTGCCCGAACCGGGCTGCTGCCCTCCGGACCCCCGCGGCTGCTGGCCCAGCGCGGCGTGGGGGCAGATGGAGCAGGGTGCTCCTCTGAGTGCTTGGGACTGGAGCATCCGTGCCGTGCTGCCTTGGATAGCTGGAGCCCCCGGCTGCTGTATGTATGGTGATGCCTCGGGAAGGGGCAGCTGGGTGTACCCAGGCTTGGTGGGGTAGGCGGGAGCAGGGTCTGTTCTACTGGCCCTGGCTGCCATTGGTGTCTTGCAGTGCTGCTCACATCCCTTGAGCATCTCACACTTAGGTCAGTGCTGCCTCTGATGCTCTCAGTGCAGCCCCAGGGCTGGAGGGTGGCCCCTTCTGCCAGCCTGGGGAGAGAGCGAGGTGGCAGGCCTGGCTGTGGGCTGGAGATGCACACCTGCACACATGGGAGAAGCTCGCTAGCCCCAGAGCACTGCTTTTTATCTGTCTGGTTGTGCTTGTCCCTGAAAATGCTCCAGGCTCTGAAATGCACTGGAATGGGAGAGCTGGGGGGAGCCTTTCAGGGCAAGGGCTGTGGCTTGTCCCCATCACCACAGCTTGGTGGAGCATCCCAGGCTCTTTTGCAATTGACCTGTCATCCCTGAGGGCTTTGACTGAGCCTTGGCTATGCCTCTCACTGTTTGCAGAGTGCTGGGCCATCAGCAGCATGGCCAGCACCTCTTCATCCCACAGGAGCAGGTACTTCTCAGCCAGCAGTACTGAAGGTTCACCTCATTTCCAGCCAGCTGGTCCTGAGAATGTTTTTCTGCTCCATCCTAGAAGCAGGTTGTGCTTTGCACATGTTTCTCCTCCCCTGAGCCAGCCCTCCTGTGTCTTCCAGGAAAGCTATTGCCAAGTCCAGCCTCCAGCACATGGTAGCCCAGCCCAACCCTGCGCTAGCCCTGAGGAGCGACTCAGAGAGGCAGATACGCAGCACTGTGGACTGGAGTGTAAGTCATAGTGCGTTTTGCTGGGCATTGCATGGAATAGGCTCCCAGACAAGAAGCTCTTCCCAGGCTGAGAGCTCCCAGGTGACTTTGGCTTCGACATGTTTATGGCCTCTGCCATTGCCACCAGCTTGTGCCAGCATCTGTGCTGCTGGCAGCACCCTGCAGTGCTGCGAAGAGAGGCTGTGCAGGCACATGTAGCTCCTGAGAGGGTGGCAGAGCCACTCCGTGGAGACCTCTTCTGCTCCTGGCAGCTGAAGCCACAGGAGCAAGCCACTGCTCCTTCACTTTCAAAGCCCAGCAGACTTTAAGCAACACTCTCAGGTCATAGAATAGAAGCTGTTTCAGGACAGTCCCCTGCATGGCATTTGCTCCAGTGCCTCCTCTTAGGGGGTGATGGAAGCAGCTCCCCTGTGCAGAATACTGTAGGTTCTGAAGCTGGTTTTCTTGGGTCCTCATTTCCAACAAGTGGGCAATGACAGCAGCTTCATGAGGCTTCCTCCACCCAGCTCTTTGCTCTGGTTGTTCTGGACATCTTGTCTCGTGGTCTACACCAAGCTCCAACCTCCCACCCCCCAGCATTGCCCAGTATCTTGTCCCTCACACAAAGCATTTTAGGGGCTTGGGTGTGCGCCTGGGGTTGCTCTCAAATAAATGTGTTGTCTTGTGCCTTTCAGGAGGCTGCGGTCTATGGGGAGCACATCTGGTTTGAGGCCAATGTCTCTGGGGACTTCTGCTACGTTGGGGAGCAGAACTGTATGGCAAAGCTGCTGGTGAGTGGTGAGCTCCCTGGCAAGGACTGCAGGTGTGAGTTGTGCTGCTGCCTGGAAGGGAGGATGTGAAGGCCTCTGCTGGGGGACGTGTTGGGGGCTCCAAGGTGGGGAGTGTGTCCCTCCTACCCTGGTGTGCTGGAGGGCTTTGACCTCAATTTCTGCCAGCGCAGATGCTCAGTTTGCAATGAGAACCCAACACAGGGCTGCTACTCACCCAGGGGTGGTATGATAACATTCCAGGGAGAGGCTCTTGGGATCCCACACCCTTAAAGGGACAATCTGAATCCGAGACCTTTCATTAGAGGAGAAAACTGAGCACTGGAGCCCCAGGCCTGCTGCCTCCTGACCCTGCAGGCAGCACCGATCTTATGGTACTTGTGATCTTATGATTACTGCTTGTGGTATGGGATACCGAGTCCTGATGCTATCCTATGCCTTACCATGGGAGCCCTGCAGCTGCCTCCCACACCAGCTTCCATGGTGCTCTCAGACAGTGTCAGAAGAGGCCAGCAGGACAGGACAGCAGGAGACCCACCTCCCTGCTCTGCCCTGGGGTCGAGAGCATCTGCTCTAGGCATAGAATCATAGAATCATAGAATAGTTAGGGTTGGAAGGGACATATGCTTAGGTCCCTTCATTTGCAAAGAGTCTAGTTTGTGTCTACTACAGGACTTGTTCTGCAATCTGAGATAATACAAAGGAGGTGTGATGGGAGGCCGAGCTTGCTGTCATCTGGACACTGCTATGCACATGCATGTTTTTCCTTCTCTTTTCTCCTCCTCCAGCAAAAACCTCTCTCGAGGCGTAAGTGTGCAGCCTGCAAGATTGTAGTGCATACACCCTGCATTGAACAGCTGGAGAAAGTGAGTAAAGCCTGTTAAGCCTTCTCTGGCTTGCAGGGCTATAACAGCCTTTCCTTGGGCAGCTTTTCCTCTTGGGTAGTAAAAGACAGTATCAAAAGGAGCATCTAGTGACATGGTTTGGGGCCTCAAGCCCTGTTTTTCTCAGTAACAGAGAGATGTGAGGGGTTTCACACCAAGCACCAAGTATCTCCAGAGGCTCTGGGCCTACTGTAGTAAACTCCAATAGGTTTGCTTTGGGTCTGATGGTTTTACTGATTCCACTCTGTGTGTTCCATCTACAGATAAATTTCCGCTGCAAACCTTCCTTCAGGGAGTCAGGATCCCGGAATGTACGGGAGGTGAGATATGCCGTGGATGCTGCCTACACCTGCCCCCCTTTCCAGTGTGCCCACTCTCCATTGGGTTTGTTTTGTGGGATTCTCAGTCTTCAGTTTCCTCCCCCTCCTGTTTTTTCTGGTTTTAATTCCTTCTTTGAGCACCTTAATTTGGCCTCTTGGTCCCTGATTCTTCTCCCAGAGGGCTGGTGCTGTTGCCTGTGAGCAGTGGGCTTGGTGCCGGAGCAGGGGTCCTGGTTGGCCTGGTTCTGTTCCTCCTGCCTGTTCGCACATTCCCTCATGCATTGGGCCTTTCATTCCATTATTGTTCTTCTTTTTCTTTCCCCTTTAGCCCATTGTTGTCCGGCATCACTGGGTGCACCGGAGGCGACAGGAAGGGAAATGCCGGCAGTGTGGCAAGGTGAGAGGATTCCTTCTTCTTGCTTCGGGTTTCTTTCTCAGCCTGAGAGAAAGTGAAGGTCAAACCAGGGACAAGAACAGGACTGGGGACCAGGAACATCCCTCCAGTCCTGTTTGGCATTAGTAGCCTACAGCAAAACCAACACATGTGCCCTGTTTTGCACACTGAAGCACTTCATAAGTACTTCCCACATAAAGTTCTTCCCCTGGGACAAATCAGTCCTGGAGAGGACTGTCTTCCTTACGTGCTTTCCTTGAGCAATAGGGACATCCCTGCAGAGCTCACTGGCCTCCCTGGTGCGATGGTGGTGGTTGGGGCTATCTGACAGGGACAAAGGGCTCCAGCTGCAGGCATGCTGTCTTTGTTAGCATCTTCCTTGGTGGTGGGCAGTCCTGCTGGGTGGTAGAAAGCTGGGAGGGAATTCTCTAAGCCTCTTATCCATCTCTCCACAGGGTTTCCAGCAGAAGTTTGCCTTCCACAGTAAAGAGATTGTAGCCATCAGCTGTTCCTGGTGCAAGCAAGCGGTGAGCAAAGCCCCCATTGAATGTCTTAATCAGCCTATTCTGCACCTCATGATGTCTGCTTTCTGCTGGGACTCCCCATGCTGCTTCTCTGCAGCCTGCCCTTGACAGCTCCTCTTACTGGGAGAGGCTGTACTGTGGTAGCTGTGAGCTTCTATGAGAAACTTCCTCTTCATTGCTTTCCCATTACAAAATTCCTTCATGGTTTCCTCCATCATTCCATGCACTGGCATGGGGGAGCTGGGAGGAGGAGACAGTTTCTGTCCCCATCAGACTGAGAAGCTGGGTTTTCTGTCTGTCTTCTTCCCCAGTATCACAGCAAAGTCTCCTGCTTCATGCTGCAACACATCGAAGAGCCCTGCTCACTGGGAGCTCACGCGGCTGTCGTCGTTCCTCCCACCTGGATCCTGCGGGTCCGGCGGCCCCAGGTAAAGCCCCTCAACTCCTGTGGCTCTTTCACGGCTCCTGCTTGCCCAGCAGCTCCTCACAGGACTTGTGAGTTTGTTTCTTTTCTCTCTAGAATCCACTGAAGTCAAGTAAGAAGAAGAAGAGGACATCATTCAAGCGGAAATCCAGCAAAAAGGGGGCTGAGGTAAGAGATGAAAGGATGGGGAATGACCTTGTCTTGGAAGCACGGAGGGGGTGGGCAGTGAGGAGCAGAACTGGGAAACAAGGGGCTTTGCTGTGTATGCATGGAGATTAAGAAGGTTGAGGTGGAGGGAGGGTGCCTGCTGGCAGGGCAGATCCTAGCTATAGGCTTATGGAGTGGCTGAGACGTTGTCTTCCTCCCACTCGTGACCTGTGCAGTTTTAGGGCTCAGCTTAGGTGGAAGTTTGTGTTTCCCTGTTTGTTGAAGGACCTGCAGTGTCTCTTGCAGGAAGGGAGGTGGAAACCCTTTGTCATCAAGCCCATGCCAGCTCCTCTCATGAAGCCCTTGCTGGTGTTTGTGAACCCCAAGAGCGGTGGCAATCAGGTATGGCCATGTCCTGCTTCTCCCTGAGAAGGAAGCTCTGTGAGGGCATTGCCATTTTTCTGCTGAGGTCTTGTCATGGCTTTGGTGATGTCTCAGCTGCAGAAGAGGCAAGGCAGCCCCCACAGTGCCAGTCTGCTGCCTGGCAGTGCCCTCCTAGACCAGGCTTTTCCTGAATCCCATGAGAACAGCATTGTCCCCTTCTTCTGCCATCCACTGGGAGCTCCCTGTTACCTGAAGTCTTTCCTCTCCCCACAGGGAGCCAAGATCATCCAATCCTTCATGTGGTATCTCAACCCACGGCAAGTTTTTGACCTCAGCCAGGGTGGACCCAAGGAGGCGTGAGTACCAATGGGGCAGCGCTCTTCTGTCCCCCATCCCTGCCCCAGAGATTCGTCCCCAGAGGTCTTACCATGGTTGGTAGAAACCTGATGCTCCGTAGCTCCCTTGTGCAGAGACCTCCACCAAGTCCATGCTTTGAGAGGCCTCTCTAGGATACCTTGTCATCACCCAGTGTTTCCTGATGGAGGGCTGGTGTAATCTGTGAACTGCTGTGGTGGCAGGGAGGGAGGCACATGTATGGCATGAACGTAGGGTGGGCAGGGACCCCTGCAGCTGCCTGTAACACCTTCAGTTCCAATTCCCTCCTCACCCTCCCTGTTCCCTGCAGGCTGGAGCTGTACCGCAAGGTCCACAACCTCCGGATCCTGGCATGTGGGGGAGATGGCACGGTGAGTCCCCCAGCAAATCTGTGCCTTTCCAGTGCCAGCAGCAGCCCTCCTCACTGTAATCTAATGTCCATGGAGCAGCTGGTGCCACTGGATACTGTGGGTTCCTCATGCACGGCTCCAGGGAGCACTAGCCTGTAGCATGTCTGGACTTACAGCCCTTTTAAGTCATAGAATCATAGAATGGTTTGGGTTGGAAAGGAACTTAAGATCATCCACTTCCATCCCCCCCTGCTATGGGCAAGGACACCTTCCATTAGACCAGGTTCCTCCAAGCCCTGTCCAGCCTGGCCTTGAACACCACCCAGGATGGAGCATTCACAGCTTCCTCAGGCAGCCTGTTCCAGTGCCTCACCACCTTAACAGTAAAGAACTTCTTCCTTATATCCAACTTAAATCTCCCTTGTTTAAGTTTGAGCCCATTGCCCCTTGTCCTATTGCTGTTATTGAAGAGTCCCTCTCCAGGTTCCTTGTAGGCCTGTTTCAGATACTGGAAGCTGCTCTGAGGTCTCCATGTAGCTTCTCTTCTCCAGACTGGGCAGACCCAGTTTCCTCAGCCTGTCTTTGTATGGGAGGTGCTCCAGCCTCTGATCATCCTCGTGGCCTCCTCTGGACTTGCTCCAGCAGCTCCGTGTCCTTCTTCTGTTGGGGACACCAGAACTGCACACAGTTTTAGGGGCCAGTGTCCTCACTGGGGTTACTGGCATCTCCTACAGCACCTGTTTGAAGCATTAGACACCAAATAGCTTCAGTGGTGCCTACGAGGTCCCCATCTCTGCTCCTCTGCCATTGCTAATGCTCTGAGGTGGGATTGCCTGCCAGTCCCTGGAGTAACCAACTGTTTCTTTGCACTCTTGCCTGAGCAGGTGGGCTGGATACTCTCCATTCTGGACCAGTTACGCCTCAACCCATCTCCTCCTGTGGCCATCCTGCCTTTGGGAACGGGGAATGACTTGGCCAGGACAATGAACTGGGGTGGGGTAAGTGATGGGCAGAAGCGCCTGCTGTTGCTGTGGGGGACTGAGCGCTTCATCTCTGGTTTCAGACACATGGGTGGGAATTTGCACGGGCTGGGTGTTTTGACTTGCCCTGAATACAGACCAACAAAGAAGTGCCATTTGAATGTCACTGGTGTGACATTTGAATTATTCTGCATTAGATTATAATCTATGAGGACATTAACAAAAGCAATCATTATTTTAAACTTCGGGAAACTTTTAGAAGGAAGATGTATTGTTTTATATTTATAGTCCCACTTAGTGGTGCATTCAAGTAGAGTCAGTCTTTTCCACATCTTTTGTTCTGGGATGTCTTCCCAAAGCCCACCATCTTTGGGGACATCTCTGCAGGAGGCAGGTAGGAGACTTGCCAGGTTCTGTTTTTCACCAGGGTTACACGGATGAGCCTCTGTCCAAGATCCTGTCACACGTGGAAGATGGGAACATTGTGCAGCTCGATCGCTGGAACCTCCATGTGGAGCCGAACCCTGATGCAAACCCTGAGGAGAAGGATGAGGCAGCTGCGGACAAGGTGCGACATCTCTCTGTGTTTGTTCCTTGTGCGGGGGTCTGCATTCCTCTTTCTCCCACTGGTTAGGGCAGCCTTAGCACCTGGGACTGCAGCATTGGGATGGTCTTTCCCTCTCCCTGCTCCAGTTCTTCTCCTCTCCTCGTGGCTCTGACCTGCATCTCTCATGGTGAGGCATATAGAGGTCAGCCACAGCGTGCCTCAGGTGTAAGCCCAGTCTCCTCTGAGATGGTTTCTTTAGGAGAAACATATGTGATTGCAGAGTGTGTCTTCTTATCCCTAGGAGCCAGGGACCAGTCTGTCATCTCAGGCATATATCCTCTGTATTTTTCTGGGGGGAAGGCAAATGTGCACCCTCAGCCTCATGGGCACCATGCATGGCTCTGCAGTAGCCTGACCTTGTCTTTGCTATAGCCCCACACTGGCAGCCTCATCCATATTCCTCCTTCCTGTTTCAGCTCCCCTTGGATGTCTTTAATAACTACTTCAGCCTTGGCTTTGACGCACGGGTGACGCTGGAATTCCATGAATCCCGAGGTACAGAGGGGTGGCAGGGCTTGGGCAGGGTCTGTATCAGGGGAGTGCCCGAGAGACAGGCCTGTAAAGCATCCCCTAGGAAAGTGACCCAGAGGATTGCCCCAGGGACAGGGCTGGAGGAAGAGCAAACCTGAGGAGCAAGTAGAGGCTGCAGAGGGGGACGAGGGCTGCCTGCATGGGAAGAGAGCTGGGGGCTGCCTTCTGTCTGAGGCTGGCTGGAGAGCTGCGTCTGGGGAGAGCTGGCAAGTGAAACATTTCCATGTGCAGGCCGATGACCTGGACTTCTTTCTGCTTTCCCTAGAGGCCAACCCAGAGAAGTTCAACAGCCGGTTTCGGAATAAAATGTTCTATGCTGGGGTGAGTGTGGGCATGCCTTCACAGCAGCCTTAGCATCAGCTGGAGCACACCCGCCTCCTGCCCGCACCCTAAACTCGCTCATCTGAGCTGAGCTCCCCAAAGCTGGAGAAAGGCTGGAGCCTGGGAGCTGCGGCTCCTCTTCGGCTGTGAGCACTGCTGGCAGTACAGCTTGCTCTCTGTCCTACGGTACAGTTGCTGTCTTGATCTTCTGCCACTATTGTTCTTGTTCTCCGGCTCACGGATGGTCACCCAGGCAGGACCTCCCTGGAGCTGTGGGGAGCCAGGCTGTTCCCCTGCAGAGGAACAGGAAGCCTTTCCATAGAGTCCACTCACTACTTTAGTCTTCTTTTATACCTTGGGCCAGTTACAGCTCTCTGGCTAACTATGCCTCCCTCCTGTATCTCACCTGTAGAGCTCTGCCTCAGTGTTGTCTTTGTTGTCCATCCCCAGTATAGTTCCTTACCCATATGGCAGCTTGATGGGTATTTGAGCAGTTCTAAAGGCCAAGTGCTGCTCTGTACCATCTCACATCTCTCCTGTTTGTGTCTCCCCTCCTGTCTGTACAGTTAAGCCCAAAGGGGACCCTGGGGTCTGTGTAACAGAGGACATAACTGTCTCTCCTGGTATCTCTACATGAAGCCACATCAGCTCTGTTTTATGGTACTTCATGACAGCTTGAGACTGAATTTGTCTCTTGTGACTCAGGTCTCCCACTGGAGGAGACCCACCTTGCCACCTCTTCCCTAAAGCCAGGGCTGAGCTGGCAAAGGAATCAGAGCACGTTGCTGAAGGTGCCCCATAGTTTTTGGTAGGCAGAATAGCAAGTGGAATAGATCAGGTTGTTTTCAGCTGAGGTCTGAAAGCTGGTGGCATTTCAGGGAACATGTGGGCACTAACACTGTCTCTTGCCTTGGCAGACGGCCTTCTCTGACTTCCTCACTGGGAGCTCCAAAGACTTGGCAAAGCACATCAGGCTGGTTGTAAGTGCACAGGATGCTTTGGGCCCCGGGAGGGGGATGAGCTGTGGAGGTGTGAGGCACACTGAGTACCTCAGGGCTGGGGGAGGATGCATTTCTGCAAGCATCAGCTTCCCGTGGCTTGGAGAACAGTCACTGTAGGGAGCAGAAGGGCTAGGGAAGGCCAGCGTTCCCTTTACAGCAGTCTGAATGCCCCTGTGTTGTCTCCAGTGTGATGGGACAGACCTGACCTCCAAGATCCAGGATCTGAAGCCTCAGTGCCTGGTTTTCCTGAACATCCCCAGGTGAGCAGCCACAGGACCTGCCCTCAAGTGCTGGGGTCCTCACCCCTATGTCACATATGCTTGCATGGGTTTGGGGTGCCTATCCATGCGTCACTCAACATCCCTTCACAGGTACTGTGCAGGCACTATGCCCTGGGGCAACCCTGGGGAGCACCACGACTTTGAGCCGCAGCGCCATGACGATGGCTGCATTGAAGTTATTGGCTTCACCATGGCATCCCTGGTGAGTCGGTGCTGTTGATGATGGTAGCTGGCAACCAGGGGAACAACTGGTCCCATTGACTGGGCAACAGCCAGCCCAATAGCCCCACAGATGCTCTCCTGAGGAGTTGTGCTTTCCTGTGTGACAGTGTCTGTACTTTGAGGTTCAGGTGAGGTGCTGTCATGCTGTGGTCTCTGTGGATCCCTTCCCACTGAGGTCAGGCCTGAGACCCTCGGACTTTGGTTCACTTGCAGCATCTGACAGTGTGTGCTCCCCCCATCCATGCCTCAGTCCGTGCCCTGCTCTCACTCTGGACCCTTTCACAGGCTGCCTTGCAGGTCGGTGGCCATGGGGAGCGGCTGTATCAGTGCCGGCAGGTGGTTCTTACCACGTCCAAGGCCATCCCCATGCAGGTAGATGGGGAGCCCTGCAAGCTGGCAGCTTCCTGCATCCACATCTCCCTGCGCAACCAAGCCAACATGGTGCAGAAGACCAAGAGGCGCAACTCCATACCTCTGCTAAATGAGTAAGCTCCAAGATCAATCTGCCACCTCCTCTCCAAAGCAGGATGGGGAAAGGGGATCTGGGACTGATCCATCACTCCCAGAGACATTTTGATCCTCTCTCAAGGGCCTGTGAGGGAATCAGGTCACAGAAGTATGGCCAGAACCTTTGCCTGGGGCCTATAAGGATGCTGGAGAAGGACTTCATCAGGGGCTGTACCGATAGGACAAGCGGTGATGGGTTTAAACTTAAACACAGAGGAAGTTCAGGTTAGATATAAGGAAGAAGTTCTTTAAGGGTGGTGAGCCCCTGGCACAGGTTGCCCAAAGAAGTGGTGAATGCTCCATCCCTGGCAGTGTTCAAGGCCAGGTTGGACATAGCCTTGGGTGACGTGGTCTAGTGGGAAGTGTCCCTGCCCAGGGCAGGGGGGTTGGAACTGGATGATCTTAAGGTCCTTTCCAGCCCTAACTATTCTATGATTCTGTGTTGGAGAAGCTCCTGGTGCAAATCTCCCCACCCCAATCTGTGCACAGGACTGTAACCTTACCTGTTTTGGCGGGGTAGGTGGGATAAGGAGAAACTGGGCTACCAGTTCCTGATCCGTTCCCTTTTCCTTCCCCCCTGCTCATAGCCAGCAGCCAGTGCCTGAGCGCTTGCGGATAAGGGTGAGCCGAATCAGCATGCGTGACTACGAGGCACTGCACTATGACAAGGAAAAGCTCAAGGAAGCCTGTGAGTGACCTGCTGAGTGACCAGGGGGTGGGATCCACAGCCCCTGAGTCTGGCAGTGCCCTCAGCTAAGCTGTGGGAGCTGTTGGTGCTGCTCCCTGAGTTGTGTCCATGCCTGTCGTGCAGCCGTGCCGCTGGGGATCATCGTGGTTCCAGGAGACAGCGACCTGGAATTGTGCCGGACCCAAATCGAGAGGCTGCAGGAGGTGAGCGTCTGCATGGGAAGTGGTCATGGATGGATGCTGAGGGTGGAGGGGTTTGGGGAAGGGATTGCTGAGCTTCCTTGGCCTGCACACATCAACAGATAGGCTCCTGCTTGTGGTAACAGGTCATGGTTTGCCTTCACCATGCGGTGGCAGCAGGATCTCAAGCTGGATGGCTTGTTGCTCCCTGCTCCCTGGCAGCTCCTTCCTCTTCGTTGCTCCTCTGACCTTGTTCTCCGGGCCCAGAGTGTCAGTGGCCCAGAAAAATGAAGGGGCAGCAGAAAAAGCCCGCACACATCCTGCGGATGCCTGTCAGCCCCTGGGGGTTTGGGGAGGCCCTTCCTCTGTCCCTTGGTTTGCTGCGCTGTGTTCCTTCAGCCCTCTGCAGACTCTGCTTCCTGGCATGGCTCTGCCCTCCCCAGGTGCCTGGATTAGGTTTGTCCTCTCTCCAGCTCTTCCCATCTGCAAATACTAACTTTGGTGCTCCTGCCAATGTGTTAATGCGTGTCCGTGACTGGACATGGGCTGCGTAACCCTTGCTCCTGGAGCAATGCCTTCTGAGCCCGCAGGCTGCCTCCTGGTGTGCGCTGTCAGTCTGATTTTCTCCCAGCAGACTTAAGAGACCTTGCTCCGTGCCCGGTTACTTGGCTCTTGTGCCTGAGGGAATCCCATCCAGTGTGTGCATAGTGTCCTAGGGCTGAGTCGCAGAGCTGCTTGCCTGGGCTGGCACAGCATCTGCTCCTTGCTCTGCCTGCTCTGCACGCCCATCCCCTGCTTGCCTGGTGCCCAGGCACTGATGAGAGCATGCAGGCAGGCAGGCACATGGCTAGCAGCTCCCGGGCTCAGAGGGTAATTCTTTCTTGCGGTGTCAACTTGGTAGACTTATGCCCCTGCAGCCTCCAGAGGTGTGCACTGAGGCTGGTGTTCTCAGTCACCTCATGGTTTACCTCTTCTCTCTTCCTGGGCTCTCTGCTCTGGCCTCAAAGCAGGACAGGGACCAAGGACCTTGGCCAGGCAGTGTATAAAGCCAGATATGGCAGTACATTAAGCAGCTCCAGTGGGATGAGAGGGGATGTGGGGCCACCCAGACAGACGCTGTGATGGCACATCTTGCCTTTTTGCAGGATTTCCCTCCCCAGCTCTCTGCTTTAGAGCGCCTGCTCTTTCAGGTGTGTATGGCCTTGTTCTGTCCCCAAGGCCCATCTGTCATGTCCACCGTGCCAGTCTTGTGGGCTCATCTTGTGGCACATCTTGCTCCAGGGAGCTGGTGTGTGTCAGTTCCAGTCTGTGCCGTGCTGCTCCCCATGGCTGCATGCTGTGCCTGTGTTCAAGTTCCCCATGCCATCCAAGTGCCTGTGGTCTTCCATGTCTGCAGGGTTCTCCCAGAGTAGGAGGGATGCTCTGGGGATTGATGGCAAGGCCAGGAGACACAATTTTATCATCTCTTTTTGTTATGCAGGAGGGGGATGGAGCCAAACCGAAGACACTGTCATCCCAGAAGCTGTCACCCAAGTGGTGCTTCCTGGATTGTGAGTAACATCCTCTCCTGGATGTGCTGACAGTGTGCTAGTGGGGTCCTTCAGTCTGCCGTCTCAGTGGAGGGAAGGGATGGAGATCCATGGGGCAGCAAAGACACAAGGGTTACTGATGTGTTAGAAACCATGGAAGCACTTGAGAATGGTCATAGGAATTTGGGCTTCTTCCCATGAAAAAGTGATGGGATCAATGGCCCAACTGAAGTACATCTACACCAGTGCACACAGCATGGGCAACCAACAGGAAGCGCTGGAAGCCATTGTGCAGCAGGAAAACTGATATTTGCCATCACAGAAACATGGTGGGATGATTTCACAACTGAGGCGCTGCAGTGAATGGCTATGAACTCTTCAGAAGGGATAGGCAATGAAGGAAAGGCAATGGGATAGCCCTGTAAGGGAGTGTTTTGGCTGTCTCGAGCTTAAGGATAGTAATGATAGGGTTGAGTGTTTATGGGTAAGAATCAGGGGGAAAGACAACAAGGCAGATATCATGGTGGGAGTCTGTTATAGAGTTCCCAACCAGAATGAAGAGGCAGACAGTATGTTCTGTAAACAGCTGGGAGAAGTCTCACAATTGCTAGCCCAGGGAAGTGGTTCAGTCTCCATACCTGCTGATGAGGCATCTAAAAGCTGTGTAGACGTGGCACCTAAGGGACATGGTTTAGTGATGGACGTGGCTGTGCTAGGTTAGTGGTTGGACTTGATCTTAAAGGTCTTTTCCAACCTAACAATTCTGATTCTATGAATTTGGGGATTGATGGAGCAGACCCTTGACAAGCCACTGAGAGCCATGGGAGACTTAGGACTTAGGGATGTTGGGGTCTTAGTGTCCAGGTGCTGCAGTGCTTTGCCCCAGGCCATGTCTCTGGCTGCTGAGTGCAAGCAGAGCAAGGGGCATCTGCGGGTGTCCTGCCCGCGCAGCTGAAGGCAGTTTGGCAGCGTGTCTGCCGGGCTGCTGGGGCTGCTCTCCTGTGTCATGCAGGCAGGGGGCCCCCTGCTCCAGCACACTGCAGCCAGGCAGTGGTATGGGCAGCAGCCTCTGCTGGGCTCCTGCTGCTGCTTCTTTCCTGCATGAATGTATCTCCTCCACTTTTGCCTTCACTGACCAAGAGGCTCCAGAGCAGTCCCTCTATACCGGGAAGCTGACTGAGAAATCACTGCTGGTGGCACTTCATCTCCCTGACTTCCCAGTAGCAGGGCTTAGGGAACAGTAAACCACAGCCGTGGGTTGCAGAGTGAGCCTGGGAAGCCTCATGCTATGCAGAGAGGATGCTCCTTCTCCCATTGGAATTCCAGCCCTGCATATGGGGTTGATGGTGCTGCTGCTCCGGGTGTCCCTAGGAGAACTGCTGTACCAGGACTGTTTTCCATCCTCCTGCCAGTCCCACAGCAGCAGGTTCTGGCTCAGGAAGGTATGTCAGGAAAGAGGCCAGAGCCTCATTGATGCACTCACACAGGCTGCTGCCAGTAACAGGCTGGTCTGAAGCTCTCCTGCCATCTTCAGAGACAGGGCCTTGGGTTTACAGCTGGTGGTGGCACGCTCTGTTGTGCCTGGCAGTCACAAGCACGGACATGGCCTCATAGTGGTCCATGGGACCTTCTTAAGCCAAGTCAGTGGGAGGCTGAGCTCCCTCTTCTCCCAGGGCTGCCGTGCCCTCAGTGCATGCTACAGAATGGCTGGGCAGTTCACTGTCACTCAGTGGTGGAAATGGCTGTCTCCTCATCTCACACCAAGAATCACTCTGTCTCTCTCTGCCCCTGTTTTACAGCAACCACAGCAGATCGGTTCTACAGGATAGACCGTGCGCAGGTGAGTGCAGCCTCACCCATCATCATCCCCTCAGCATCTTCTGGGAAGGTGCTTGGGTGTCCCATGTTCATGCAGACTGAAAGGCTCAGCCTTGGAGACACATAGGTTTCACACCCCTGCCCTGTGGCATCCCCGGAGGGGTGGTGTGATGAGCCTGGCCCAGGACCAGCCCCAGCACCTCCAGGTTCCCATGGGAAAGGGAGGAAGTGTGGGTAGGAGCACAGGGACTTGGGTTGGAAGCTGCCTGCAGGGCCCTACAGCAGAACAGGTAAGGAATAGCCAATGCTGACCAAGGGACCCTTCTGACTGGGATCATTTTAACCAGCATTAAATACTCTCCTTAATGATCTGGAGAGGGGGAGAACACACAGATAAGGTTTATGGGTCATCTGCTAAGTTGGCAGGAGATAGGAAGCCTGAAAAGGACAAGGAGGCTTCCCAGGAACAGGTCCCAGGACTCCTCAAGCCACCATCACTCTGCTGCAAGTGGCTGGGCTACAGGACGTGGAATGTGAGGGGATGGGGCTATGCAGAAGTAGGTCTTGCTTCTGAGGAGGGCTGACTGGTGTCTTTCAGGAGCACCTCAACTATGTGACAGAGATCTCTCAGGATGAGCTCTATGTGCTGGACCCAGAGCTAGTGCTCACCCAGACTGTGGGCACCTCTCCTGCCATGCCTGACCTCGTTGACTTGTCTGCTGCACCCACTGGGGACCATTTTGCATTCCCTCCCTCTTCCTCTTCTCCATCCTCTTCTCCTGCCCCCAGGTGAGTCTGTAAGGGGGGTCCTGGACCTTAGGAAGGATGAGCAATGATGAGAGAGCCAGGGTTGTTTTCACAGCATTGATCCCTGGGCCGTATTACAGGGGGGCTCTGTGGAATCAGGCAGGAATTCAGTGCTGAGTTAAACCAAGGAGTGAGATCCCATCCTGCCTTCCCTGCTCCTTTGCCAGTGCTGCTGGAAGGTGGCTCCAGTGCCTGGTGAAGCAAAGGGCATGGGTGATTCTGAGCCCAACTGGAGCCACCCTTGGGTATGGGTGAGCAACCGGGCTGGGAGCAGCAGGTGAAATGGGAGTGGTGATGGGGAAAAATCTGGAAGGGAGCAGATGACATGGCCAAAGAGCACCAAAATCCTTTGGCCTGCCTCTTCTTCCTGGTAGAGTAGGGTCATGGGCAGGCTTCTCCACAGCCATCCTTCTACCTGTGCGTGCCTGCTGCCAGGACTGGCAGGATTGGTTATACCATTTCTTCCCTTCCCTTCCAGCACTGAGCCTGAGCGCTGCCTCCTGCACAAAGGTGAGTGCTGTCCCACCCCCTCTCAGGTCACACTCTTTTGGGTCCCCAGCATATGGCTTTCCTTTCCCTGGTGAGCAGCAGGAGCCCTGCTGTCTGTGTGTTAGGTGGGAGCATGGAGCCCTGCAGGCGGATGACCCCGGGGGTGGCAGGAGTGACCTGACAGTGATTTGTGGAGCAGCCCGGCCAGGCGCCTTCCTGGCTCCTCCGTGTGGGAAGCGGCATGGCAAGGGGTTAATCCCCCACCTGCAGAGCTCAGTGCAGGCTTGGTTGGGGGCTGTCTCTGCCAGGGGCTGGCTGGGGATGGGGAGGTGGGAACACAAGGTCAGGGGCCTCACCAAGCTGAGCAAATGGAAAGAGTTTCCTGGAGCTTGAGCGGAGCCCAGTGCCTGGAAGTGTGAGTGAGTCATGGATGAGAGGCGTCTCAGCTGCTGGCTGACATCCAGGAGGTCTGCTCCCCGCTTCCATCACAAGTCATCCTGCCCATAGGCAGAGACTGCTTTCCCCCTGGGACTGGGGTCCAGCTGTGCCCCCAGCTAAGTGGTGTCTCCTTCCTTCCCCTCTTTGGCCCTTACATGCCTGAAGTTGTAGGAGCTGTGCAAAACCAGTCTGATTAAGGGGTTAGCACCTGAAGGTACACTCCGTGTGTACCCTCGGCTGACTGCTCCTGTGGTGCCTAACCCTTGGCTCCAAGGTTAGATAAATGGCGCTACAGTTTGAGTTCTCTGACCCCAGCCCATCTTCTTTGCAGATGACCTGATAGAAGCTGCCAAGAGTGGCAACTTCAGCAAGGTAGGTGCTCCTGCTGCCTCTGCAATGAGCAGCCAGGGCTGGCTCTGGACCAGTCTCCCCGTGGTCTGCTTGGCTATGGGCAGCCCTGGCAGCCATGCTGTGATTGCTGTGGAGCAGCTCCTTCCTCCAGGAATGGTGGCTGGAAACCAGGCAGGCTCCTAGCTAGAAGCCCTGGTCCTCTCCTGGGGGACATGCAGGGAAGGAATTTGGTGGCATGGCTGAGCTGAACTGAGCTCCCTGCCAGGCACTGAATAGCCACACAACCTGTTGGGCATCCTGGGGGCACGATGCCATTGGGACAAAGCAACTCATCCCAAGCAATCTGTCATTCTTGTAGTTCCAAGAGCTGCACCAGGCTGGAAGGGACCTGATGATGCGAGACTCCTCAGGCCAGACCGTCCTCCACCACGCTGTCAAATCAGGGAGCAAGGACATTGTCAAGTACATCATCGAGAACGGTGAGCTGGGGCCAGAGCGCCACCCTTCCCTTGGCAAAGGAGCCAAGAATTCCCAGCCCTCTGCTCAGAGGGATGCTCCTGGGCTTAGATCCCTTCCCTCTGGGTTTGCCACATCATCCTTCTGACATGTAGGCTTTCCCTAGCATCTCTGCCAGCAGTGGGGTGCTCCCATGGCTATCACTGTCCCCGGGCAGGGACCAGCACATCTCTGGGGGACGTTTCTCAGTGTCCTGCTCCTGCCTTCAGGGCAGCTGCCTTGCTGGTTTTGGCAGCTCCCACTGAAATAGGAGCTGCTTTATTTTTGTTTAGGTATTTCTCTGTACTGAGGCCAGCACAACTCTTCTTCCCTGGGCTCAGCTGGGCTCAGATGCTGCTTTGGAACCAGGACCTTTTGCAGGCAGCATGGAAATAACAGCCCTTATGGAAAGATGCAGAGTGTGACTGGGGAGTAGGTGGTGCCCCACGGTTGGGCCTCACTCACCCTGTGCTGTTTTTCTCTCCACAGCCCCTTCAGAAATCCTTGATGCCACAGAGGAGGAGAAGTAAGTTGCTGTCTGACTTGTGTTACCTGTTGGACCCTCTGCAAGGTCATCTGGGCATTTACCAGCTGCCATCACTGTCATTCCCAGCCATGGCTCCCAGTCCACTTTGGGCTGAGCATCCCTGAGTAGCACCCCATCCCCTGCCTGGACAAGCACACAACCACCATCAGCTCGTGCTGCTCTGAACTGCTGTCCCTTGCTGCCACACGCACATGCTGCTTGTCCCCATTCAGGGGGGACATCTCACATCTCCTGCTTTCTCCTCCCCAGCGGTGAAACCTGCTTGCACCAGGCTGCAGCCTTACGCCAGCGCACTATCTGCCACTACATCGTGGAGGCTGGGGCTTCGCTCATGAAGACGGACCTGCAGGTGATGGTGGGAGGGATGGCAGTGGGGTGCACTGGGGGCTGGCAGGAGAGCAGAGCAAGGTGCTTTGGGTGAGGTCTGCCAACCAGAGAGGAGCTGACACAGAATCATAGAGTGGTTTGAGTTGGAAAGGACCTTAAGGTCATCTAATTCCAACCCCACTGCCATGGGCAGGGATGCCTCACACTAGGCCATGTCACCCAAGGCTGTATCCATCCTGGTTTTGAACACTGCGAGGGATGGAGCATTTAGCACTTCTTTGGGCAGCCCATTCCAGTGCCTCACCACCCTTACAGTAAAGAACTTCTTCCTTATATCTAACCTGAACTTCCTCTGTGTTAGTTTGAACCCACTGCTTCTTGTCCTATCACTGTGATCCCTGATGAAGTCCCTCTCCAGCATCCTTGTAGGCCCCCTTCAGATACTGAAAGCTGCTCTGAGGTCACTGTGCAGGTTCTCTTCTCCAGGCCCAGCGTTCTCAGCCCATGGGAGGTGCTCCAGCCCCTGATCATCCTCGTGGACACACGAGGATGCGCATGAAGCACCCGTGCTTGCCCAGCTGCAGAGGGGTTAAATCCCTCTCCTCCCCGCGCTCCTCTCCCTGTTGTTTTATTAAATTAGAAGCGAGGGGCTGGAATGTCTCATCCCTGTCTCCCTCTTCCCACCCTCCGGGGTCACAGCGAGGACACTCTGATGTGTGCTCCCTCCCAGCTGCAGGGCTCCCCCCTCTCCCCCGCGGGGATGGGGGCACTGGGGGCTGCTCTCAGCGGGTGAAGCTGGCCCCGAGTTAACCGGGACATGCCTTGGTGCCAGGAAGTTCTGCCAGCCCCAGCAGAGGAGACACAAAAAGGGGGCTCGAAGCTGCGTTTTGGTACAGGAGGTTCCCAGCGCTGGCACGCAGCGGAGGGGACACAGTCATATTTGTCTGACAGAGGCTCATAGTGATGGGGTGTAGCAGAGATGTGGAACAAGCCAAGAAGGTGCAATCTTTGGGTCTGGGCACGGGGTAGGAGCTCAGCTGAGGGACCAGTGGAGCTTTGGGCTGCTTCAGACAATGTGCAGCCCTGTTGCCAGCTGCCAGGAGGTGCTGAGCAGACAATCTCTGGCTCCCCATCACTCCTTCTTGGTCCTGGCTGAGGCTTGGGCCTCGCACAGCACCCAGGGTGGGGCTGATCTGGCTGGCGACTGATCCAGCATAGCCCCTCTCTGCCCCCAGCCCCTTCATCTGCTGAAGGAGAGGATCAGCCCCCAACCTGCCAGCACAACAGGAAGTCCTGTCCAGGCATGGTGCTGCCGTGAGGAATGGGCTTGCACGTGCCTGTGCTAATGCATGTCGGAGTTTGTAGCTGCCTGGGGACCCCTCTGTGCTGCTGCTGCACTGACCTGTATGGGCTGAGGGTCACAGCCTGCCTGCACAGGCAGGAGCCCACCGCACGTCAGGGTCACAGCCTGATCTGTAGCATCAGACCTGTAGCAGGGGTTTGGAGCAGGCTGGTCCCCCTCCTGCAGTGGGAAGGGGAAGCAGGTCTTATCGGTTGTGGTGCCTCAGCCCGGCTGGGCAGAGGGGCCCGGGCAGCTCCGGTTTCAGGCTGCGAGCAGGCAGTGTTGTAGAACAGAAGGGATCAGTTCCTCCTGTTTTTCCCCCCTACTCCATTAAATGAACGCTTGCATTCAGGGGCAGCGGGGAGGAGGCAAAAGAGCGGGTTCCTTAGTGCATCGCACCTCTCCAGTTGCCGACGGGTGTGCTTTTATCCACGGCTACATCCATGGATGCAGGCTCCATGCGTTGTTCCCAGCCTGGAGACCCCAGCACCCCGGTGCTGTGCACCAGGGGACGATCCGGGCAGGCCGGGCATCCCTTGCAGGGCTGGTTTTCAATGGCAGCGGCGGAGCGCCAGGGCTCTGCGGCACGGCAGAGCCCCGGCAGTTGGCGAGGAGGAGCAAGGGGGAGGGAAGGGGGAGAGGAGCCGGAGCTGGGAGCTGTTAACAGATTGGCTTTTTATGGAGTGCGGGAGTTCATTAGTGGACACAGTCCAGATGGCTGCAATAAGCTGGTGAAACGTGATCCTCCGCCGGGAGCCGCAGTGCTAGCCAGGCAGCCGGAGGAGAGGGGGGTTGGTATTCCAGGGCATTCCCCAGACATACCCCTCATTCCTCGCCCTCTCCCGACTGCCTCCTTAGTGCTGGGGAGGAGCACTCGTTCACCTGGGCTGTGGGCTCTGCAGCCACCTCTTCGGTTGGGGTGTAGGAGCACCTTTGGGTGCTGAGGCATCATTTAGGCAGTGCTTGGTACTCTGACATCCTCTGCCTCCTCTGTGCAGGGAGACACCCCCAAGCACCGGGCTGAGAAAGCCAATGACCCCGACTTAGCTGCCTACCTCGAGAACCGACAGCACTACCAGATGATCCAGCGGGAGGACCAGGAGACTGCTGTGTAGTGCTCGGCGTGCCTTAGCCCAAGCCAGCTCAGGCAGGACGAGAAGAGGACAATGCTAACTGGCAGAGCTGTGAGTCTGGCCCAGCCCTCCCTGCGTGTCAACCTGGTCCCCAGAGGAGATGGAGGCAGCAGAGCTCTGCCCCAGCCTGGGCTGGGACTCTGTTTATGAGGACAGTGGGTATTTGGGTCTTGAAGCCTGGTTCTTTGTGTGTGTCACCCTCCATCCTTCATGCTTCATCCCTGCTCTGGATGGGTTCCATCCCGTAGCCCTGTTGGGCTTGGCCAGGCTGATGGCCCTGGTCACCCTTTGTGCACGGGAGTGATTCTGGTGCCCCCTCCGCAGGCTCCTACCTATGATCCTTGTGGGATATTGTTGCTTGCCCCTTCTCCCTGCTGGCAGCGCCCTCCTTTAGATGCTTGGCTAGGTCCATGTCCTGTTCCTCCTCTCCTGTCTGGCACAGCCGCAGGAGGCATAGGCTTTATGAGTAGACAGCAGACCATGAGTCTCAGACTTTATCCCAAGGGCATCACCTTACTGCCTCTGCCTCCACCTCCCTGCTGTTGGTTTGGGGCTGCCCTGGGTCTCTGTGTTGCCCTACCAGGGCCTTCTGCAGCAGGAGGGACATCCCTTGTGCACCCAGCCTTTCCACAGAGCATCATCTGGAAGCAGGACAGCCACTGTCCTCGTGGTTGCCTTTACTGCTGTGCTTGGCCTGGGCAGCGGCTGTGGAGGAGCCTGTTTTATTTCCCAATCCCAGTTTGGATCTGGCTGCCCTCCCTGCTTGAGACGTTGCACTGGAGTGGAGGGGCAGTGCTGGGGTCAGTGCCACTCTCAGGGATTCCTTCCATGCCCCCCAGTCTGGCAACACGCATCCTCTGAGTTTTGACTCCTGCTATCCTGTAATTAGGGTGCAGGGCTTTGCAGGGAACACCTGGGAGCTCACCCAGCCCAGACACACGCTCCTTGGGCAAACACCAGTTCATCCTCTCCAGATTTAACAGAAGAGGGATCTGGATGCATAGAAAGCATCGGGGCTCCCAGCCCTGAGTCACACCTGCAGTGAGATGGCATTTCACCTACCACGGGCAAGAGGCACCATGACCCATCTCCCCTGCAGATGCTGTGGGTGCTGAGCATCCACAGAGGCATCAAGCCAGCCCTTCAGCAAGGGTTTCACAGAGCTGGCAGTCTCTGGGACCAGGAGGTGTCAGCAGAGGAGGAAAGCTGGGGTGGCTCTGGGCCTTGCGGACCTGCTTGGCACCAAGGGGTGAGCAGTGGTTGTGAAGCAGGCTGGTGCTCACAACTTGGGTCCCAGGGCAGGAGGATGCTGCTGTTGGGGTCTCTGTGGCCCCACCTGCACTGTGCCCACTGATTGGGTGCTGGGTGGCACCATTTGAGCCCCCTCTAATACCAATACCAAAAAGGGTATGAGGATACCACAGAGAACCAGGCCACCCTTCAGGCTTTTTGGCTGAGGGGCAGATCTCCCTTGGAGGATGGCAGTTGCTGTGATGAGGAGAGAAGCACAGAGCAGTGCAGAGTGACAGGGGCCAGCAACTGTTAACCACAGCATCCCAATGTGATCAGAGCCGGGATGCTCCCGCAGCACCCGAAGTTCCCATCAGCGCTGCTCGCAGGACACTGACAGCAAGGCACTGTCATCTTCTCAGAGGTGCAAACCACTGCCCCCCAGCCGGGACACCCAGAGGCGTTTACAGCCCCAGCTTCCCCTTTCCTCCCCAGTTTTGTATCTTCCCTTAGAGTTTTTGTACAGGTAGTTGAGAAACACACTGTTCCCCTCCCCTGGCCCCTCCGTGCCGAGTTGCTGTGCAATTCCAAGCCTGGCTTGTGTTGTGGCTAAAGGCGGAGGGGGTGTTGGTTGCCCTGCCCGCTGAGGGCAGGGGTTCTGTGCAATACCTGGGTCTGTGTTTCCTAGATGCTGTTGTAGGACTGTATTTTTGTATCTCCGCGAGGGTGCCGGCTCCAGCAGGCTCAGGACCTGGCACAAGCCTGCGTTCCCGTGGCTTTTTGACTTGGATTGTTTGGATGTTGTTGTTTCTTGCTGTTGAAATAAAGAGATGGATGTTTTAGTTCCCATCTCCTGCTGCATCCACAAGAATGCGGTGGGTGCTTCATCAGTGACACCCCACGCAGTGCGAACAATGCTGTACCCCAAAGCCTCTACTCCCTTCCAAACTTGGGCTACTCTTAGGAGATCCCTGCTGGGTCAGGTCCTTGCCCCCTTCCCTGTACAGCATCCCCATGGAATGGTTGCTGGATACAGGGCCTTTGTCCTGAGGGACCTTCTCTCCCATCCTATGGCATACATTGATATTCAGTGTTCGATGGAACAGGAAAAAAGCTCACCACCATCCCAAATGATCCAGAAAAGCCTGGAAATGCGAGTGAGGAGCTGAGAGCCTGCTGTTCCTACCCAGCTCGGGCTCCTCCCTGGGCTGGGAGGCAGCATTCCCAGCGGCAGGCCTGCCCTTTGCAGCAGAGCTCTCAGTGGGTACTACAGCTGCATCCAACCTCTGGATTTCAAACCCTTTCTGTCAGCCTTTAGTTGTGGTGAGCTGTGCCCAGCCATGCTGGGGATGAGCCTGCTGGGGGGCTCTTCTTGCTCATTCCCAGCTCCAGAGGGGAGCCTTGTGGTCCTGCCTGCAGTGCTGAGCGCTGAGAGTTGGCAGTATCTCCACTGCTCACTCAGATTACAAAAGCAGGGGATTAGGGACACTTCCAGCCCCAGACTCCTCGGATGGCTGCAGCCAACATCATCTTTCCTGCAGCGTTTCCTTTATCAAAGGGAGGCAATCACTGCGGCTGGTGCGGGAGCAGTGATGTACACGGTGGCTGATGGAAGCTATCGTACCTTAAGCTCGGATTCCTGAGGGCAGCTTGGCAGCCTGCCTGCCGCTCTGGCTGCCCCTCTCCACCCGGAGCAGCAGCCTCCTTCCCCCGCTGCCCCTTCCACCCCCTGCACCTCCCTTTCATCAGCTTCAGCCTTTCAGCTCCTGCCCAGCGCTCACAGTGGGGGCCTGTGGCGGGTGTAAGGCACACCAAATTGTCCTGGCCCCGCTGGGCTGCTGCCCGGGGACTGGTGTACGTGCGACTGGGAGGAGGGGGCCCTCTCCGCTTCAGTGCCCAGACCCCGTTGTGCTGGCTCTTGGCCCGTGTCTCAGCGGTGAGGACCATCAGTAACCATGGCAGTGAGTGCTTTCCGGCTGCCCCTGCGTCAGATGTATGGCGGGGGAGAGAAGCAGCCCCAAAATGAGATCGCTGTGATGAGGGGTGTTGGGAAAGTACATGCAGGGGAGAGTGCTGCCCTTCTCTCTGAATGCTTCAGCATCCTCTCTTTCAGCTGGGTGTCCCAGGTCTGTCTGGTTTCCCATGGGGTGGAAACGCATCTGGGAGTGTATGGGGTGCACCCATGGGGGATGGGGAAGGTGCAAGCCCAGCCCCAGTAAACAGCTGGGATGACAGCAGTTGGCCCAGTTAATGATTACCTGCCCCTCGCCTGCCTCTGCAAGTCTGAACAAGGCAAATGTGTGTTGTCCCCCTCATGCACAGCTATGTCCCTGTGCACTAACAGTGCCTCAAGGACCAGGCTTCGACTGGAGATGGAAAATGTGCAGCTGACATGCCATGAATTATTCTGTGATGGTTTGAGAAGTAAAAAGCTTAAATTAAGCCATGGCAGGGAAAGGCACCTGGGTTGGTCACGCTCCCTCCTTCCTCTTTCTGTCGGTATGAGGCCCCTTTCTGCAAACACAGCTTTCTGCTGCTTGTTTGAGCTGGGGAAGGAGCTGTTCCCCCCCTGCGTCCCTCAGAAGGAACCCAAAGGGACCAAGCACAACCCGTGCAGAGTGATGTGCACCAATGCATCTCTGCAGTCCAATGCAGCCAGCACCTATCTCCTGCTCCCCAGCCTAAGGAGGCAACAGGAGGAGAATGGGAATGGATAGAAACGAAGGAAAGAGGGAAAGTTTACACAGGGCTTCCCCATACCTTGTGCTGCTCTGCTCTGGGTACCCCAGCGGAATCTTTGGCTCCTGCCCAGGGTGGTGGAAGAAAAGCAGCAGCATTCACCCCATACCTATCTCTTCCACAGCTCCTCCAGGCCCTGCTTTGCTCATCACAATCCCATAACTCAGCTTTGCAAACCTGATGCCACTGAACCCCAGCCAAAAGCAGCGCACCTAGGCTTCTTTTTGACCATGAAGTTTGTTTCAGCAGCTTGCTTCAGCTTTGGTTTAGAGGCCCAGCAATGGCTATTGACTTTGCTACCAGCCCAGGATCCATTTCTGCACCCTGTGCAGCACAGCATGCCCAAAGCCCTCACCACCCAGAGCAGCACCAGCTGCTGTGTGTACATCATGCAGAAAACACGACATGACCCCGTGGTTGCCAGCCCTCCTCAGAACCTCTGCAGATGTTTAGGAAACCGCCGGCATGGTATGAGTTAAATGCGGGAATCTCTTGGAAAGCAATTCCTGCTTGTGAAGCAGCTCATAAAAAGCAGCCCCCACCCCACCTGTGTCAGCCCTGCTCTCAGCAGCCTCCTTCCAGTGTGAGGGGTGGAAAAACGGCTCTGTTCCCCACCACAGCTCCATTCTTCTGGCATGACACTCATCTTTCTGGCTGGTAACTCCAGGAGAGAGTTGGCTTGGTCCCTGCCTCTCCTCACCTAAGAAAAAGGGGGGGGAAGGGAGGAAGGGAGCAGTCACAACTGCGAGGTCCTTTCATCCCCAACCCGCCCGATCCTGTGTTGCTGGTTGGACCAAGGGCAGCAGCATGGCTGAGCTGCGGACAGGCAGGTCACCAGGGATGGGGCTGCGGAGGAGCATGGACCAGCATGAAAATGATGCGCTGCTTTGGGTGCTGAGCTGGTACCTCCTCCCACAAGGGGCATTGGAGTGGTCAAGGGTGAAACGGGCAGAAGAACCATCAATGCCTGTGGCTTTGATGGGGAGGGAGGCATCCACGGAGCTGGTGGAGACACGGGGTGGTTCCCTTCCCTCCACCCAGCCCCAGGAGCGCCCCAGTGGGTATCCCTGCTCTGCTGCTCCGCTTGCACCCCTCCAGCCACCCGGTGATGCTGGGGACCGACCCGCGGGTGCGGGCTGGAAACAAACACAAGGGGAAGGTGAGCCGGGCCCGGGGGACACTGGACGTGCGCCCCACACTCCCCGGCTGAGCAGGGCCGGCCCAGCCCCCCGGGGCCGCCCCTCCGCCGGCCTTTTGTGCCTCATGTGCAAGAGGAGGAGCTTGCGGGAAGTTTTGGGCTAAAAAATCACCTTTTTGCTGCCAGCCGAGCCCGACGTCAGGGGCCGCTGTGCGCTGCGCGGGGGCTCCGCACGCGGCCGCCACACAAAGGCAGCAGCTCCGCACCGCGCAACGCTCCGCGCATCGCGCCGCAGGTGAGTGTGAGCACTGCGGCTGCACGGGGTCCGATCCTCACCCCAAGCCCCCGCTCCCGCCCGACGCCACGGGGATGGGCGCCTCCGGTAAGGCGAGCGGCGGCCTCCCGCTCCTTTCCCCCGGGTACAAATCCAAGCGAAGGGGCTCCCGGTTGGGAAAAAAGGGATTTGCCGGGGTGTGGGATATGGTTCTGCCTGGGGAGGATTTGGGGCAGGAGTCCCGGGGGTCCAGGAAAGTGGCTGGAGGTGCAGGAAGGAGTTTCGGAGGGAGGCAGGACTCCAGGAGAGCAGGCAGTGGCCTGGGACTGAGGAGCCCTCACCCTTCGGGGTACCCCACATCAGTTCGGAGAGGGCTCCGGTGGTGGGAGATGCCCCGGACGGAGCCCGGGGAGCCCGTCGGGGGGAAGGGTCTGTGCGGGGCTCAGGGCACAGCGCCTGCCCCAAGGCGCACAGGCAGAACGCAGAACAAGCCCTTTTCCCCTGGAGCATCTCCCCAGCACCTCCTGCTCATGCTAACGCCTTGGCTCACCGGGAAAAGCTCGGAATCCCCTCTCCTGGCAGGAGGGAAGTTCCTGCTGTTGGGGCACCGGGTATCCGACCCATGGTCTCCCCAAGCGCTGGGTCTCCACCATAGCTTGCTGCAGTCTAAGCCGAGGTGGCAAGAGGGGCTGCCAAGGGGCTGCCAGCCCAGCAGTGGCCCCGCTTCATAGGGAGCATCGAGGCAGCAGCAAGCGGAGGGCATGGTGTGGCCCCTGCTAAGAGAAACACTTGCAGTGGTGCAGGCTGACCCTGAGCGATGCCCGGAGAGGGGTCCAGGCTCTCCCATTGCAGTGATGGGTGTTTGAGACCTGCTTCAGCATCACCAGTCGATCTCTTTTCCTATATAGAGGTGGTCCTAGGTTATTCAAACCCCGGGCAGCTAGAGGAGGGGAGTGGGAAAAGGAAACGGGGACTGCCATGGTGTGGCCAGGCTGCAGTCTGCTCCACTTGTGCAGCCTATTCCTGAGAGAGGCCAAGGCAGTGTGAGAACTAGCCAGGATCTGAGCAGGAGAGGAGCCAGGGCCCCGCAGGGATGCGGGAGGAGCTGGGCTGTGTGAACATGCCTGAAGGCGCTGGCAGCCCAGCCAGAAACAGCTCTTTTTCCACCAGCAAAGAGGGGATAAGGCTGTTTGTTTGGAAAACTGCTCTCCTTATAAATGCTTTAGGATGAGCTCAGGATCCCTACAAACCTTTGCCTGTGGAACATGAGCTGGGCAGAGACAGGGAGCAAAACCAGGGTTGAAGCTGGGCTGCCTCTCCCAAATCCCAGTGTACACACAGGCAGGGCTCCATGGTACCTATGCTGGTACCCAGGGATGAGCTGCATGCACAGGACCTGAGCTGGAAGGCACTGGGCAGGAAGGCGGGTGCATCCTTGCTCTGCAGCAGAGGATGGAAGAAATTTACAAAGCACCTGAAACTGGGGATGCTGTGAATGGTGCGGGTGCCGTATGTGCTGCCCTATACGAGCTGCTGCAGGATGCAGGACAGGAGTGCCCCTAACTCAGCTCAGCCCCAGCCTTGCCATCTGTAACTGAGCTCTTGCCCCCTTTGAAGGCAGCAGGGTGGGAAGAGGCTGAGCCATGCTGTGCTCAGCAGGATGGCTCCAGGCCGGGCTGGGAGAGGGGGAAAGCAACTCTCACCCCCTTTGCTGCGCCTTCAGCCAGCCGGGCTGTGTAATTCCCTGTGACAGTTCAATGCAGAGCCAAGCGGCAGCTTCACGGCGGCCCATGCATGAAAGGTGAGTGCGCTGGAGCCTGAATAATGTGGGGAGCTCCAGCACGCTGCCCGGGGGGCAGGGAGCTGACCCCAGCTTCTTCCTGCACTCATGTCCCCTGGGGCACATGGTGATCATGACCTCTACAGCCTGGTCTCACCAAGCGCATCATGGAGCCAGGGCAGGTATGATGTATTTGCTGCTGTAAGATAGTGGATATCATTGCAAAGGCTCTGGGGGAGCAGGGAAGAGGTCACCAGATTTGATTCACTGGCTGTACATGCCTCCACGCCTGTTGGGAGGGGGAGCTGGGACCCCAGGGCTGTCAGCAGTGACCTGCAGGTGCTCATGGTGGGAGCCAGAGGGGAGCCGTCCCCTGGCCTAAGGACAGAGCTCCGGGAGCTGCATCCCTGTGTGTGTGCACCCTCATCCTCACCCTGCTCCCAGGTACATGCACACGGGTGCACACGCAGAGCACACACAGCCCCCTGCGTGCGGTGCCAGCAGTGGGCGCAGCGCTCCCGCTCCATCTCTCCAACCAGCTCTAACGGTGAGGACTTTAGTCCTTAGGTGTTTAACCTGCAGGTTCAGCTCTCAGACCCTCACAGCAGCAGGTTGGGGTTTGCTGGGCCTTTTTCTTCACTCCTTGGGTTCCTCAGGAGAAAGGTACTATGGCAGTGGCGCTCTCTCGGCACTGGGGCTCATTAGTGTGGGGTGGCAGCCTGTTGGGTGCTGGATAAAGGACCCAGGGAGAAAAGGGGTTGTATGGGGATCCCCATGGAGAGCATTTCGGCCATACAGGGCAATGTGGGGCTCCAAGAACGGGAACAAGCTCCCAGCTCAACAGGCACACAGTTGTGAAGATGCTCCAAGGACTGGAACACTTCTTGTATAGGGACAGGCTGAGAGAGCCAGGCTTGTTCAGCATGGAGAAGAGAGAGCTCTGGGGGAGACCTCAGAGCAGCTCCACTGCCTAAGGGGGCCAACAAGAAATCTGGACAGGGGCTTTGGACATGGGCATGTAGTAACAGGACAAGGGGGAACGGCTTCAACCTGACAGATGGGAGATTTAGATGAGACATTAGGAAGAAATTCTTCTCTGTGAGGGCGTTGAGGCACTGGCACAGGGTGCCCGGAGAAGCTGTGGCTGCCCCATCCCTGGCAGTGTTCAAGGCCAGGTTGGATGGGGCTTGGAGCAACCTGCAATAGTGGAAGGTGTCCCTGCCCAGGGCAGGGGATGGAATCGGATGAGCTTTAAGGTCCATTCCAACTGAAACCATTCCATTGTAATTAGTACACATCATAGTCTAATGGGTGGCAGCGAGGAGGCATGGGGGTGTACACGTGTATACGTGGAGGCAGCTGCCACGCAGGCTGCCTGCAGCATGCTGTGCCCCTTCCTCACTGCCACAATGAGCTGAACCCCTCCAATCCCTCTCCCCAGGCAGGATGCAGGTCTGGAGCTTCCTCCTCCTGGCACTGATGCTGCTGGCAGCCACCACCGAGGCTGGCAAGAACAAGAAAGGTGAGGGGCAGCGGGGGGCTGGTGGCATGGGGGGCACCCCGCGACGTGCTCCCGTGTCCCTGCAGCGAGCGCCCGCTCTGCCTCCCCCCACAGAGAAGGTGAAGAAGGATGTGTCCAAGTGCGAGGACTGGCGCTGGGGACCCTGCGTCCCCAACAGCAAGGACTGCGGCCTGGGCTACCGTGAGGGGACGTGCAAGGACGAGAGCAAGAAGCTCAAGTGCAAGATCCCCTGCAACTGGAAGAAGAAGTTTGGAGGTGGGTGCGTGGGACCCCCCAGGCATGCTCACACCAGGGCCTGTGTGGCTCTGACACCTCTCTCTCCTCTTCCAGCCGACTGCAAGTACAAGTTTGAGAGCTGGGGGGGGTGCAGTGCTCAGACGGGCGTGAAGACTCGCTCTGGCATCCTGAAGAAAGCCCTGTACAATGCCCAGTGTGAGGAGATCGTCTACGTGACCAAGCCCTGCTCATCCAAGATCAAGTCAAAGACCAAAGGTGAGCCCCCCCACTCCTGTCCCCAGAATGGTCCTGCTGGGACCACAGGCAAGGGCTGTCCAGGGGTAGCGTAGCCCATTGGGCTGGTGGTGTGTGTGGTCATGCAGGATGCTCTGCCCTGTGCATCAGCACATGTGACATCCTCAAAGTCCAGCTGCTGGCTGGGTGGGATGCAGGTGCTGCTAGGAAAACCCCCGGTCCCCCCACAAGTCACTGTTAGTTTCTGTGAGACAGGGATTTCCCCCTCTCCTCAGTGGGGCTTTGCATGGTGTGGGGGGTTTGCCTGCAGGGATGAGCTGTCACAGCAGCACTCGGGAGAGCAGTGAGCTGCCAGCAGACACTAACTCTTGTCTCCTGCACTTCTTGGATGCAGCAAAGAAGAGCAAGGGGAAGGACTAGAGCAGGAAGCCAGCATCCTCATCGGCCCCTCGACAAGGTGCCTACAGGGCTGGACACCCAACTGCAGCCAGCCCATGCTCCAGTCTTCCTCCTCCTCCTCTTCTTCCTCCTTCCCGTGACCTCCTCTTTCACTGAGATGCCTTGTTTTAATCACTAGTGATGTAGAGAGCAAACCCACCCACCCCACAGGAGTGGCTGCCCCTCTGCTGGTGCCATCCCATTTGGCTTTTCTCAGCTGATGGTTGGGGTTCACTGGGATGCACCCAGAGAGCTGGGATGGAAACACACGTCTTTTCACCCTCTGGCACAAATGAGGCCTATAGCGCATCCTTTGGCACCCAGGAGCCTCCTCGCTCCTCCACAGGACACCAGTGCTGGAGGGAAGGGCTGGGAATGCCCGAGTTATCCCATCACTCATGGCCCTTACAGGGGGACTGCTCTTGGCTCAGGGTGGCTTCTTTCCACATTCCTTCAGCCAGAGCACAACTTCCCTGCAGCCGCTGTGGGAAAGCAAAGCCACTGTCCCAAGAACCCCCGCATCCCTATTCTCCATCACTTAAAACCTTGTGTGTTCACACCAGGGCTGTGGCCCCTCTTGCCTCAGTGCACTACCACCAGTGCTGGGTGGGAGCTCTCATTTCTTTTGGAAAATGGGGCTTCTTTTCTTTTCCAATAAAAACCTTTTACAAGAAGTATCAGAACAAAACAGTCATCTCCACAATGTGCTGCTGGGCTGGAAACCCAGCACAGCAAACCCCAGTTCTGTCGATGCCACCGGGACCAGCAGTGAAGTCACTGTGGCAGTGGCTGGGGTGCCACACGCACGTGGTCCTGGAGAAGGCACATGGTCAGACCTGACGGCCTGGTCTCAGCACCTCAACTATCCCCCCCCATCTCAGCATTAAGGCTGGGGCTGCCACCCATGCAGGGGTACCACCAGTGGGTGACATTGGGAAGGCTCAACCAGGTAACGACTCATTCACCCCTCACACCGTGGCCATTGGGTTCTGGTCCAAGGTCTTTATTTATCAGGGTGGGCTGGGCTGCGGTTTTAACAGTTTAGAAAACCCAAACCCCAAAGCCCCCCAGGCGCTCTGGGCACAGCTATGTGGCTGGTGCTAAAGGCAGTGGCAGGGTGTCCCTCTGCACTGCCCAGCATCGCCCTGGCATGGGGATGGGAAGGACATTCGGACACAGGGTTTGCCAGTGTCAGCGTGGCCCTGTCGCATCCCTCACCAGCACCCAGCCGTGTCCACCAAGGCTCGCAGAGACCCGGCTTTGGGACAGGCTGAGGAGCAGCCCTGGGCTGCGCACACTGGTGGGACGAGGCTGGAGGTGCAGGATGAAGCCCGCATGCTGAGGGCTCCACCGCAAGACCGACAACAGGGTTATGTCCATTTACAAAGCTCGGCAGCAGGCTCGTTTCGCCTCTCTCGGGTTCAGCCTGTGGGGCTGGGGGCCACCACAAAGCTGTGCATCAGGCCTCCCACACCCACCATGGGGAGAGCTGGGGCTTGCTCCTGGCCCTGATGACACACAGGGCACCTTGACCATATTGCAGCCCCTCTCCCCGACCACCCCATCCTTTCCAAGGACAGTTACTTTTAGTCACTGCTGCCCACTCCTCAAGGGCCTCCTTCCCCCAAGGGCTGTGAAGAGAAGTCCTGCACCACACCACTGCTTTGCTTTGCAGTTGAGTTTCCATTGTTGAAGGAGGAGACTGGGTTTCACACTCCTCACCAGGAGTGAGATGCTTGGCTTATCTGTCTGTTCAGCCAACTGCTGGCCGAGGGCAGAAAGGACATGAAGGAAAGAGCAGAGACAAAGCCCAGGGAACAATTCCCCCCACGGTCCCTGGGTGAGGATGTACGATGGTATCTCTTAAGGGAAAGGAATGAGCTTGCGACATCTGGTAGGGTGCAACCTTGACTGCCTTGGGAGACGGCCTGGCTGGGCCAGCAGGACTCCCTGTGTCTGTGCCCGAGCCAGCCTGACCCAAGACGCTGGCAAATGTTTGGCCCTGGTTGCTTGTCATTTCTTGGGTAATAAAGGGTTTAAAAGCCTATTGAAAGCATCCAGCATTAGGCCGTCTGCATGCAGACAAGCTCTGATGTCCTGGAGAGGGTCATCCAGGGGGGAGAAGAGGCATCCAGTCTCAGGGCGAACACTGATGCCATTTAGCCAACCTCTCAAGAGCAGGGTGCTGGGGAGGGCTCCTGGTGACCACATCTCCTTCTCTTGCCTCCTGCTTTCCTGCTGGCTCCCCGAGCTAGTCCTCAGGCCCAGTGTGACTGGAAGGAGCTGCAGCTCAGTGGTGTCTTGGACCTTTGTCAGCACTGGATGAAGAGCATCACCTGCAATCACTGCACAGTCTGCACTGTTGTGAGTGGGGAGCAGAGGACACCCCCTGGCAAAGGAGGTAAAGGGAAGGGCTTCCATAACCTTACTGAAGAGTGGTCCCTGAGTGCCAGTTTATCTGGCTGTGCCAATGTTCCTGTACTGGCACAGGAGAAGGTGCTTGAAGGTTTTCTTGAATGTGGCATTGCAGAGGGCGTAGCAGGCTGGGTTGATGGTGCTGTTGACATAGCAGAGCCAGTAGCCAATAGACCACACTGTTTCGGGCACACAGGTCTCACAGAAGGTGTTGATGAGGACCATCACGTTGTATGGAGTCCATGTGACCATGAAGGCCAGCAGGATGGCAAATATGGTGCGGGTGACCTTCTTCTCCCGGGCTGCCATCTGCCGCTTCTTCCGTACCTGGCTCCTGGCGATGCTGGCAAACTTCCTGGCGACGTTGGCCGGGCGGCTGTTGGCCAGGGAATTGCGGTCAGAGGCTCCTCCCTTCCCAGGGACAATCTCAATGGCAGTGACACATTCAGACCCGCTCTGCTTGGTGACGATCTTAATCTTGGACCACTTGGAGGTCGGGTTCGTCCGGCGGTGGGACGGGCTCTGACTTTGTGCCGCTGGCAAGATCTCTGCTGTGGGCTTGTCTTTCGTGGTCTGGGTCATGCTAACAGTGCTGGACTCATTGGATGTCTCCTTCTCCTCCTGATGGCCAGTGCCCTCTGTCTGTGCTGAAGTCTGGTCATCCACTTTGCCGTTCCTCACATCCTCCTTCACCTCCATGGCCTTCTTGGGAGAGTTATTGTTGTTCTGTTTGATCAGGGGGGCCTTGAAGAAGCTGAGGGACCTGCCTTTCCTATCTTTCCTGCTTTCAGGCTTGTGCCTCCCCACCCTGCTCCTGCTGGCCAGGGAGATGTGGATGTACAGCACTGTCATGATGACTACGGGCAGGTAGAAAGCAGCGATGGCCGTGCCGAAGGTCACCGCTGGGTTGGAGAGGAACTGGATGTAGCACTCCCTCTCGGGGACTGTCCTCTTGCCCACAATGAACTGCCAGAACAAGATGGCAGGGGCCCAGAGGACGAAGGACAACACCCACGCGAACGCGATCATTAGCCCTGCCATCTTGGTGGTCCTCCTGGCCGGGTACGTCAGGGGCTTGGTGACACAGAAGTACCGGTCAAAGCTGATGATGAGCAAGTTCATGACAGAGGCATTGCTCACCACGTAGTCCAGGGCCAGCCACAGGTCACACACCACGGCCCCCAGTGGCCAGTAGCCTTTGATGATGTAGAGAGTGTAGAGGTTCATGGAGAAGACCCCGATGATGAGGTCTGCACAGGCCAGGCTGAAGAGGAAGTAGTTGTTGACAGTCTGGAGCTGGCGGTTCACCTTGATGGACAGCATCACCAGGATGTTCCCCACCACCGTGACGAGGCTGAGCGAGCCAGTGACCGTGGCGATGAAAATCAGCTCCACCGTCTTGTAGTTGGTGGGAGGCTGGATGGCCACCTCGGAGTAGTTGCCCAGGGTGAAGTTGTCGTAGGTCAAGTTGGCCATCTTCGCCTGCCAGGGCTGAGCAGAGAAGTTGTGCATGGGGTCTGCAAGGGGAGTGAGGACAGAAAGGGAGAATGTGACATCTGCCAGCCCGTGCTGGAGGAAGGGGGATGAGGAGCAGAGTGGTGATGTACAGCAGTTACTGCTAGGATAGCATGGCATGGAGCCAGTGCCTGCCCCAGGGACAAGAGCAGGTTTATGGTATGCTCCCAGCATCCCCAGAGTGCCCACAAAGCCCATGCCATGGTCCTCTTGGCTCACCTGTGTCTCTGGCAGCAAACAGCTCCTTCTGGAAGATGAAATCTGGGACAGGGAAAACAACAAGTTATATTACAGCTTCAGGACGAGGAGTTCATATGTGTCCCAAGGTATCTCAGTGGTGGGCACCCACCTTCCCAACAGAGGTAGCCTTGACAAAGGGGTGATGCTGCCCAGAGGCAGAGGCTGAAAACCCAAACAAGGGTGAAACTGGGTAAAAGAAGAAGAGGAAACATCCTCAAGTTGCACCAGAGGAGGTTTAGACTGGATATTAGGAACAATTTCTTCCCCAAGAAGGTGATCAGGCATTGGAACAGGCTGCCCAGGACAGTGGTGGAGTCACTGTCCCTGGAAGTCATCACAAACCATATGGATGAGGCACTCAGTGAAATGGTCTAGTGGTGGCTATGGCAGTGCTGGGGAACAGTTGGACTTGATGACCTATGGTTCCATGGTTCTAATTTGGGTTGGCCTGGTCAACAGCCCCAACAGATGTGGGGAAGCAAAGGGCTGCACCAGTGCTATCAGACAGCAAAGCCAGAAAATACTGGTTTCTTCCCCCAGTCCCATATCACACTGCAGCTGCAGCCACACTGGCCATGGAGGTGTGTGTGGTGGAGCCAGCATCTCAGCCTGACACACGCAATTATTAAAGAAAGGTGGCAGGAATTACGGGCAGAAAGAGTGCCTTCATCCAAACTGAGATGCCTGAGGTTAACCCCCAAGGTGAGAGGAGAATGGGCATTACAAAATGAAAAACCAATGCATCAAACCTGATCTATTGCCTTACAGTATCTGAAGAGCCTACAAGGATGCTGGAGAGGGACTCTTCATCAGGGACTGTAGTGATAGGACAAAGGAGAATGGGTTTAAACTTAACCAGGGGAAGTTCAGGTTAGAAATAAGGAAGAAGTTCTTTACTGTGAGGATGGTGAAGCACTGGCACAGGCTGCCCAAAGAAGTGCTAAATGCTCCATCCCTGGCGGTGTTCAAGGTCAGGCTGGACGGAGCTTTGGGCAACATGGTCTAGTGTGAGGTGTCATTGCCCATGGCAGGAGGTTGGAACCGGATGGTCTTAAGGTTCTTTCCATCCCAAAACATGATTCTATGAAGAGCAATTTCATTGAAGGGGAGGGGGAAGCAAAGGTGCTTGAGGAGCTGTGTGGGACAGAGGAGCTTCCCACCTACACTACCCAGACCCCAAAGCCTGCTGGGCTTCACTTCACCCCGGGTGCTCGGGGCATCCCGACCCCACCAGCCCAGCCAGGACAGTGTCTCCAGCGGCTCCACTTGGTGCCTGGGGCACTGCCCCATGGACACTGCTGCTGGTAGCCGAGGGGGAGCTGGGTGTTCACACCAGAGTCTGTAGCAAAGCTCTTGGCACAGCGGGTCTCTGAGAGCTGGCTTGGGTAACGGCGCTGGCTCCAAACACCTGGGACTCCTGAGGCTGATTTTGCTAAATGTATAAATATGCTAAATGCATGCAGAAGTACTACGTGTGTAAACATCAACGCACGCCTCCCCAGAGCAAGGCTTGGCAGGCATTGGGATCAGTTCGTGTTTGTAAAGTCCTTTAGAAGAAATGCCCTTCCTTTTTGTTTGTGCTGAGGATAGGAGATTTCTGCCATCAGCAAACAGCCAAGGGTTTGATACAACAGCTTTTTAAAGAGGTGCAGGTGTGAGAAAATGGGAGCAGGGCTGCTATGATGCTAAAGCTGGGGAACCAACGTAGCTCTTACGGCAGCTTCTGCATTAGAATGCTACAGATGCAGCAGTGGCTGGGCTTTGCTTACATACACAGAGGAAAGAAGCGTGTGAGGGATGGGGAAACGCATCTGTACCATTATCCTCTAAGCCTGGTACACATGGCCCATGAAGATCTTTGAAAAGCAAGAAACCCTTAGGAGATGCTAAATACCGGTGGGTCGAGGAAGCCCTGTGGCACTGCCCAGCTTCTCACCCAGCTCCAACGCAACAGGAAAGGATGCATAAAGGGAGAGGGAAAGCTTTTTCTGCTGCCACCCTTCCTAGGCACCTTGCCAAGGATGCAAGCAGAGGTGACAAGTGTATAAGATGGCTTAGAAATCTATAATTGTGGCAGTTTGGGGGTTGGTTTCAGTACAATTGAAATGAGTTTTAAATTCTTCGCTTTGGTGAGATGGGGAGATTTAGCTGTCATTCCTGTAACAGCTAATCAAACCAATCAGACAAGCTAGCAATCAAGCAGACATCTACCCCAGCTCTTCCAGGAAGAACTTGAAAATCTGGAAAAGAAACCTTTCCTTCATCTCTGCTAAAATGAGGGTTTCAGTTTTTCCACTTCAGTTCGTGAACCAGCATCCTCATCTAAGTGCATTTAATTCATTACCAGCTTTGACAGAGCTTTGTGCTCTCCGTTGCCCCAAGTAAGAGAAGTCCATCTCATTCCACTCCATAGAACTGATCACAGAAAGGGAGGAGGAAAACGCTGGCGTGGCCCCAGTCCCTCGCCTTCGGATGCCACCCAGAGGTCAAGCCGGAAAGCGATGGGCTGAGACACAACTGCAGCCGCAGGGCGAAGGACTTCAACGTGTGCTTGGAAATGAGCCTTCACTGGAGGGGAAGTATAAAGCAATCTCCCGACTGAGGGTAGGAGGGGGACTGACAGTGCTTAAGGATGTGAAGATACGCACAACACACATACAGCAAGCTGGAAGACGTGCACACAGCTCACCCTCACCTCAGACACTGGCTATTTTCTGCCATGCCACAGTCTGTTGGGCATCCCTCTTTCCCCATCTTCTGCCCTCTCGGTCCTGCCATCTCTTTCTCCTGCCCCTGAAACCCTCTCTGAGCTCACCCAGCACTGAGCAGGGCAGGCAGCTCAGTTTGGAGCTGGGATCAGGTCTCAGACCGGCTGAAGCCGTGGATCAAGACTGCATAGGCACTGGGGATAGATCCTGTGGTTTGCCTTTGGGATGGAGAGCACCGAGATTGTGCAGAGGGTTATGAATGGGGGACCCGGGTGGGAGCACAGCTTTTGGGCAGCCCCAGCTCTTGCTGTGCCTCAGGATGTGCCTGAGGACAAAGGGAGCACACAAGGGAGCTGCAGTGCTGCAGTGGAATCACACTTGTTAGTGTGATTCCATCTCCATTCTCACACCAGCTGCAGCACTGTCCCCAGCGCTGTGAAGCCCCCAGACACCCAGAGACCTCTCCAGACCTGGGGTATCCCAGATAAATGTCTCTCCCATGCCCTGCAGTGCCCATCTCTCTCCCCTGCACATTCCTCTTCTCCATCCTCTCACGTCCTTGTCCCACATCTCCGTCTCCCTTTTTCCACTCATATTCATGCTGGCACCATAGCCAGGGAGGAGATGCAGCCTTGTTAAGGCTCAGAGGCCACTTCATAAAGGTTGCTGGTACTCAGGCCCCCACCTGCAACACCAATTGGCTTTTCAGCCTGCACACATCATCCCTTGTGTACGGCATGCAGTGGGTGCTCTCTCAGCCCTGCTCTCACCAGCCAGCTACAAACTCCATCAACAGCCTTCTCCCTCCTTCGGACTTCAGCAGTGATTTATGTCTGGTTTTCTGCTCTCCATCGAAGCCATTAGGAGCTTCCAAATCTTCTCTGATCGCACCTTTTGGTTTAAGGGTTTCTGTGGCTGCCGCAGCACCCAGAAAACATGCCCTCAAGACAGGGAAACACTTCCCTTCTCACCCAACATCTTGCACGTTATGAATGAAGACAGGCACAAGCAGCCACAGATCCAAGCCAAAAAGGTTGCAGTTCGGTTGAGGTCCACCTATTATGGCGCAGCACTTGGCACAGCAGCTTGAGATACCACCATGTCACTGCCCGAGATGCCATCACTGTTGGGCGAAGAGACAGCTCCAGAGCAAGTGATCAAAGCCAGTTCTGCCCACCCCTCCTCAGTCACAGGGTGATGTCTGGGAGCACAGTGAAGCACTCGTGTTCTTTCCTTGCTGCACACTTCATGTGTCACTCCAGCAAACCTTCAGCCTGACAGCCCCTGCAAAGAGCCTTGCAGCACATCGCAAGCTTAGAAAGGAGAAAACCGTCTCTTGGACCACTCCATCAAGTGATCTGCTGAGCATTCAACCCATATGGGACAGGGGGTCTTGCTCTCTCCTGCCCATCCCTGCATGTCAGGAGCTGGCCATCCTTCCCACCGGCATGGAGAAGGCAGCAAGAGAGGCTGGTGTTCACACACACCCATGCGATGGAGGCACTTGGAGCTATGGGATGAGCTCTTGGAGCAAGCAGCCCTACTGCTGCAGTGTCCCTCTGCTTCCTGTACTGCACAGCCTCCCTGTGCCCCTCCATGGCCCCTGTCCCTCACACCACCACCCTGCTCTGTCACTGCCACCATCCCATCCCCATCGTCACCCTTGGGGCCAGGGGGAGCAGGGGCAGAGTCACGGCTCGTCCACATGCAGCTTGAAGTGTGGTCTATGGGAATGAGCAGGGCTGTGCACACACCCGGCACACTCAGCAAGCACTCCCACCAGAAACCAAGCTCACACCAGTCAGGGGAAGAAGATGTTCGCAGGTGAAGGAATGGAATTAGAGAAAGCATCGCTTTCGCAGAAGCTTAGGAGTGTGAGCTGCTGCCAGGGCATCCCCAGGGGAAGGCACACATCACTCCCTGCTCTGACTGTGTGCCCAGGGCTGGGGTCAGGGCACATCAGCTCTGGCGTTGCTGTTGGAAAGAGCAGTGCCAGCCCTCCCAGCCCTGCTGCTGGTTCCCTGCTTCTCTTGGCTTTCCTAGAAGCGCCGAGAGGGTGAACATCTTAATGGGATTAGTTCCATCATGTCGAACTGCTGATGGGATGCGGGGCAGGGCGGTTAGTGCAGGCACAGCCTGAACCCGAGGGGAGGAGGGATAGAAGATGCGGAACAGATAGTTGTGTTTATGGCTCCTGCGCACAAAGGGAAGGGACGCTCAGAGAGGGGTGACAGTTTTCAGCGCTAATTGCGTTATCTAATAGCCATTAATTAGTCCCTGAGTCATAGCACCAGTTTTCAGCTAGCGAAGGATTGCTCAGGTTGACAGATTCACACCCCTGAAATAATGTGTGAAAATAATGCTGCAAGGTACCAGGAACAGGCACCTTAGAAATACAATATAAGGGGAGAGGATCTAGGAGAGGATCTAGGAGAGGGCCTGTGCCTGGTGGGGGATTAGCCTGGCTTTGCCCCATCAGGGCGTGCTTTGGCTGGTGTCAGACTGCTCCATGCCTCCGCATCAGGAACAATGAAGGCAACAAACCAACCAGGAATACGTGGAGGAGATGAGGGTCTGGGGGGATTTGCTACACTGGGATGGCAGGGCTTCCTCTGGAGCTGCCACAGAGAGAGTCAATGGACCCCTGAAGTCCTTGTGCTGCTCCAGAGGAGATCTGAACCACCTCACCAGAGGAATTGCATCTCGCAGTAATGTACAGGGTGGATCTGGGCATTTTATTTTTCCATTAAACAACTTATTCCTCTTTCTTCCTCTGCTGTTCAACCGATTCTCATGACACAAAGCAAATAAATTCCTCTGTCCTCTCAAGCTGGGAGTCTCTGGTGGCTTTTCCTGGAGCTACCAGAGCAGCAGTGAGCTCAGTGGCACAGGAGCTGACAGTTATCAGGGGCAGGCAAAGGGGCTGGAGACACATTCCCATGCTCAGCACATGTTTGTGCATCAGACATTGAACATTTGCTGTGTCTGGGGCCAGAAGGGAGCGTTGCAGTCAGCCAACCTGATTAGCACTGTAAGCAAGCCAGGAGCCCCTTGTGCTGCTTCAAACTGGGTGGTTGCTGCTGGGTTTCAGAGCAAAACTGATGCACCCCGTCCATGGTGGCATGCACCCAGCTGCAAGAAGGGTCAAAGTGATGGCTTACAAGCCACTCACATAAGTAGTGCCCAGTCCAGCATCCCACAGCTGCCTCCCCACCGCGTGCCTGTGCCCCTGACATGCCCTGAATCGTGAGGGGCTACACACCATCAAAACCCACAGCATTACCAAACAAGAAGGGGAATCGGTGAGAATGTGGTTTTAAGTCGTTAAAAGTGACTCCTATACATAACCAACCAGCATGCTGGCCACACTGACACATATTAACCCTCTGTCACCCAATTATTAGGCCCAACAAATAACCTATCAGTTATTATGGAACACTAATAGTGAACAAATTTGATTGAAGCCGAAGTCCAGCCTTACCCTGCTGTGCCCATCCCGCAGCTCCCACAGACACACCAGCTCCAGTGGGGAACAAAGCAGGGGTTGCTTTGGGCTGGTGGCAAAGCTCAGCGCCTGCTATTGAGCCAGGAATGCGCTTGGCTCTCAGCTGAGCCTGAGCCACACTTCAACTACTGCATTAATACACTCTGCCTCTGAGAGATGCTCAAGTTCTTTCACATCCCTGGGCTGAAGCTTTGATAGGACCCAGCTGTTTCAAGGCAGCACAGCAGAAATAACCCCACTGCAGCTACAGGTCCTACAGTGAAGGGCTTTGGGCTCAGCTGGCAGAGCTTCCCCTCGAAGGAGCAAGAGGATTACAGCAACAAGTGCTGCCTGGATTAGCTGGGTTCTCCCCAGGGGGAGGTTAGTGACCAGGATCAGATGCCTACAGGAGAAGGCGGTGGGCAAGAGGGCAGGGAGCTGCAAGACACCAGATCTGATTGTTGCTTCTAAGTGCAGCTCTCCCTGCCCCAGGGACAAGGACAGGCCTTGCCTGGGGATGGACTCAACTGCTCCTTGGGGAAGCCCATTGCAGGGAAGCCCCTCACCGTGCCACTGCCCCTGGTCTCCCATGCCACCATCCTACCTGGGTGCCAGCCTCTTGTCCCATACAGCAGGATGAGGCTCTGCAGGGCTTTGAGGGTACAAATAAGCCAACTGAGCAATGGGTGAGTGAAAAGAGAGTTGATGCCTTGAGCCGAGGGCATAAATCAGGCAAGGGCCCTGCTGGATGGATGTGGATGTGACAGAGCCCTAGTCCTGGGGACAGAGAGCAGAAGGAAACTTTGGGATGCTAATGAAAAAGGAAGCTGAAAATATTAGACTTCTCTTGGCAACAAGACCTGCCGGAGGGTTTAGTGTTGGAGGTTGTGCCTGAGCAAGGGAGAGAGTGAAGAACAGGAGCTGCAGCAGAAGGAGGGCAGGGGAGACCAGGGCATGAGCAGGCAGCATGGGAAGTGTGGGAGCCAGGGGAGGAGAGCAGGTATGAAACCCTGGTCCATAGGGTCAACAGGAGGGAAGGGATGGAGAGGAAGGAAGTGGGAATTGCTTTGACTGCCAGGGAGGGATTATGCATTCCCCCCAGAGAAGAGCCCCAGGAAACTCTTCCAAAAGGGACAGACCTCATGCAAACCTCTCCCTGCTGCCTTCCCTGGATGCTCCCATCAGCTCCTTGATGGGCAGAGCACGAACCATGCTGGGGATGGAAACCTTCATAGGCTGCAGCTCTGCCTAGGAGTCCTCTCAATGCAGGATAGTGGTCCCAAGCCTGACATGGCCCTACACTACTCCCACCAATTCCCTGTAGCACTGGGTAGGGGTTTAGCACCTCACTGCCTGTGGCTGCACATGATAGCAGAGGGTTTCTTGAGTTGGACATCACTTATGGGCCATGGTGGGCGATCTGAGCTCCACAAGCAGCCTAGGGATGACTGTGCTAGACCCTGCTGCAGAAAGGCAGCCCCAAGCCCAGGCACCTCACGCCTGTTGTCAGGCGAAGGTTGATGCAAGTAGGGTTTTATTGCTCTCCACCCCTCTCTGCACACACTCACACACTATTTTGGCTTTAATTTGGACTGCAGATGATGTGACTGCCAGCAGAGCAGGGATCCAAGCTACCCCCAAGGCACTAGAGATGGAGAGATGCCGGGTACGCTCCTTCTCATCTCAGTCATGCAAAGATCCCATAAGATGCCTGTCATCGCGCGCAGAGCCAGCCCGCCCTGCTGCTGGGGGGGCAGCTCACATCAGCATTGGGAAGGTCTGGGATCAAGGGGTCACTGAAGCGAGGCGCCATGCGAGCCTCTGGAGAGCTGCCCTGTGACCGGGAGCGGACACAAGGGCCCGGGACGTGGTGTTTGCAGAGCGGTGTTTTCCGACTCAGTGTTGCACAACTGGAGTTTCCCACAGACGAATCAATCTGGTTCTGCTTAAAGAGCCCAAAGAGGTTAACCCGTTAACTGGCGGATGCAGACCAGCTCAGCCGTGAGCCTGGACCCTGCAGACAGCACATCACCCTGCACCCTTCTTCTCCAGATACCTGCAGCTGAGGGACATGGTGCCAGCTCCCTCTGCCTCCTCTGCCTGGTGCTATAAAATAGACTATATTTAATAGGAATGGTGGTAGCAGGGGCTGCTTCTCTGCCTGGCTCTCTTGGCTGGAGGAGTGCAGCCAGCCTTGACAGTGCTGGCCAAGGAGCTCCATGGTTTACACTGAGTTGTGCCTTTAAAGGACAAACTTCCAGCTGCTGCTCTTCCTGAGCCAGCTGACCTGGGATGAAACTCCTCTGCGAGGCTCCTGGAGACAAGCAAACAGCCCTGTGGTTCCCCATGGCCCTGTCCGGCCCTCTCTGAGTCATGGAAACAGCACCCGGGGTGCATGTGGGTCCTCAGCACCAGCACGGCTCAGCCTGTCCAATGCTGGGGTGCGAAGGGAGCAGACACTTGGGCACTGAGCAGGACTGAAGCCCACACTGCACAGGCCATGCAGGGGTGATGGGGACAGGCTCACACCAAGACAGGGAGGACAGCATCACTCCCACAGCTCTGATTCTCAGGACCTTCAACAATGGTTTTGGGCATTGTCAGCGACCACGCTCGGTGCCTGCAGCCACTGCAGCTGGAGGCTTGGACAGACTGTGAAGGTAATTTCCTCAGCTAACTTACATCTTACGAGGTATAAACTGAGCTTTTGTTGCAGTTTCTCCTCTGTGCAGTGCAGCGTTTGGGTTAAAGGCATCTCTAGAGGGTCCCAGGAGCATCCCTAATGTGAAGGCGTGAGCAGCTTTGCCCAGCGCACGAGGGGTTGGGCTGCAGAGTGTCTCCAGCAGACCCTCATTTGCTCATGCTCACTGTTCCAGGGAAATCAAGGCCTGAAGCCTGGTCAAATGATGTTGTCGTGGCCGGAGTCAAGTCCCAAGAGGACCAGTGCATCCACCCACAAGGAAGGAGATGGTTGCCAACATGCACACAGGGTGTGGATACCCCGGTGTCTGTGGAGGAGGACAGGGACTGGTTGTGTGTCTGCTGCTAAAACCCTAAATATCAAGGGGGGACCTTTTGGCAAGAGACCCCACCCTGTGCTTCTGCACCAGCAAAGCACTGGCGCAGTGGGAAGGGCTGCCCGGGAAGCACAGGCTCCAGATTCATTTGTCCAGGAAATGCCAAACTCCTTGAAGCTGCAGCAGATGAATTGGTCTGAACACAGCACAACGGCCAACCTTGGTACGTCCAACGTCTGGATGCATCGAGCCTTTCCCATGCCTAGAGGGTTAAAGGGATGTTGTGGGAATCAGTGCTCTCGCAGGGAGGATTAAGGCTGGCACATTTCTCCATTATGAGTTAGGCAGCAGGCACCCAGTGAGACCCTGCTAGGACCCTGGGTAGAAGAGCACATGAGTCTTCCTAGAAACTGGTGTCTGTTTGCTGCCTGGTCACCTGGATCCCTCAGGAAAGGGATGGCTTCGGCATGGCTCCAAGCACTGGCTTGCAGAGGATTCAACCCTGCTCAGCTCCCCTGCACCGCCACTGGTGCCTGGCACACTGGTGGGTGCTGTGCCAGGGCAGGCGAAAGAGCAGTCAGTGGGGATGCCTGGAAAGGGATGAAGAGAGGAGGGGAAGTAGATGGGAACGAGCTGGTCCAAACTCCCACTTTCACACCCTGCATCCTTCATCTCCCTGAAACTCATCCCTTAGGCACACAGTTTTAGAGCTAGCCCGGAACAGATGCTGAAACGCAAAGCAAACCTCCTCCCTTGGCTTACTGGAGAGCTCCATATCAGACCGAGCAGAGACAGGCTCAAGGACAACCCTGCTTCTCCAGAAGATGTCCGTGATTTACCACGCCAATGAGAAGGGGTCAGCTTGTGCACATGAAACTCCTGCTGCATGTACGTGTACGAGGGAAGAGGAGCTGTGTTTGTGCAGGGAGCAGCAGCCCCTTACAAACAGGCTCTGTTTCCCTCTCCTCTTGCTAGTGCAGACCTGCATCTGCCACCTCGGTGGGCACTCGCCAACCCTCTTCACCTCTGTGGGTGCTGCTGGCCGGGACTCAGCAGGGCAAGCAGAGACAGTGTGCTAGGGATGCTCTGCATTAGCCGCTCCTCCTGCTCTCGCTATTTTTGTTCCCTGTTTTTGTCCCTTTTTCTGTTGTTGTTGTTTTATTTCCTGGGGAGATATTTGTCATTTTAATTAAAAAAGCCCAAACAAACAAACAAACCCAATCATGACAAAACCTGACATCAACAGTATTTTCCTGCGGACAAATCATGCTCTTTCTGCAAACTCAGAGTAACTGGATCACAGCATTAATTAATGATTTCAGTTAATTCCTCTTTTATGAGAGAAACAGACTGACCCACTGAGGCGGGTATGCCCCTCGTGTGATGGAACAAGCAGCGTTTACCGGTAGCCTTTCTCCTTCTCCTCCTCTTTCCACCAGCTTCCTGCTCACGAGGTCATTCCCCAGGCTGCTGCCATGCAGCAGACCTGGGAACCCGCTGCTGGCTCTGAGCAAGGACACATTGGCTTCAATCCCTCAGGAACCAGGAACTGCCAAGCACAGGGACAGATCCCCGCTCCCATCGCTGTGCAGGGACTCTGCCCGCTGGGCACCAGCCCAGCTGAGAGGGGACAGGGGACGGATCACTATTTCTTAGGGTCTCCATCTGGGTAAAATCACCCCTTGGATGCCCTGCTCTTTGCTGGATGCCTCCTGGAGCCTTGCTCCAGGCTGGAGAGCAGCAGCAGGTGCTCAGATCGCAGAAGTCAAGGCATTAGGAAGAGGGCTGTGATGCCCAGCAGTAGTGACAGCGAAAAGCATCTTGCAGTCGCCTGGGGTCTCAATGTGAGCACTGTCACTGATGTGTCTCACCAACATCCTGGGCTCTAGGACCCTGGCATCTGAGCATCTTGAGAGACATGAACAAGCCGCCCCACTGGGTGGGAGCCAGCCCTCCCAGCCCCTCTGCTCATCCCACAAGTGGTGGCAGGAGAAGCTGAGCCACCCAAGTCACCTCAAGGCACCCATGACAAACACCCAAGCAGAGCACAACAGCTTTACCCTCTGGGCACAGAGGAATGCTAGCTGTTCCTCAGCTTGGGAAGCATCTCTGTAGCCTTGGGCTTTACAATGACCAGCTAGAAAATGTGGCTGTAACACAGACAGAGGTGTTGAGAGCAGCGCAGAAGAGCACTACTTTCACATAGAGCATTACAGCATTACTTTCACGTAAAAAAATGACAAGAACTGTGTCCGATTTGAAGCCCATGCCATTATTTTGGGAGAGGTGAAGGGTGGGGCTGCCTGGCTCTTGTCCATGATGGACCAACAGAGAGCATGGGGCATCTCTGCTGTTACCAGCGGGGAAGGTGCAGCAGGGCCAGCAAGGGCTAAAAGGCAAATGGGACCCACATCTAAGGGGAGAGGGGGCAAGAACTGTCCCACTTGCAGTGCCCAACGCCGCAAAGGGTTCTGTGGAGAGGTGGGGGACTTCTGCCTAGTCATGTTCTGGAAGGTGGCCAAAGGGCCAGAGGGATTTTGTCCAGCATGGGGACAAAGTGTCCAAAAGATGTGGGATCTTGTCCCTGCTGCTTCATTGGAATACAGAGGGAAGCAAAGCAAGCGTGCAGGTAGTCTCCTGCTCAGAAAGAGAACCTCCTTCCGAAAGCAAGCACCAGGGGAGCAGATACCCTCCCACTCCACATCCCCCGGGGATGCAGGGTGCTCGGGTGCCCGTGGCAGGGTGCTGACAGGGCCGGTTCCCAGGTGGTCTGAAGGATCCGAGGCGCCTTGGACCGCAGATCGCGGGAGCGGTGTTCGTTTGGATGTGAGCAGGGAGGGGGGGGTGCCAGATCTCTTCCCGGCGCCCTGGCAGAGCTGCAACCCCGCACGACTCCCCGCATGCCGGGGCGGCGAAGCAAATGCGGGGGTTCTGATCCGCGGAGCACGCCGGGGTTCCCGGAGCGACGCAGGAGTGCGGGAAAGTTGGCAGAGAGACACCCGCCATTCCTGGGGCCACCGGGTGTTACCTCTCCCGGGGTGCGCACCCCCTCCCCATGCACTCTGAAGCCAGGGTGCCCCCCCCCTCCCATCCCTCAGGGACTCTCGGAGGGGGGGGGGGCCCGCGCGGATGCCCTGCCCCCCCCCTTTCCCTCCCGGTGCACACGGAGCCCCCGAGCAGCCACTCACCGGGCAGCCCCCAGGCCGCGCCGCCGCCCGCCGCCGAGCCGTTCTCAGCGGCCATGGTGCAGCGCCGCGCACG